>JASCZW010005112.1:0-161484 GCA_034211315.2 Aedes japonicus | reverse complement strand
CGAGTCGATTTGATGATTGAATTACTAATGCAGATAACATTTATTTCAGCTGGATATTTATACAACATGGGAGCTATCTAAAACACATAGATATACATAGAAAGCACTCGACACTGAAGATGTCAACGCGGCGAAGACCCAGGTCATCCTTGCCAATTTTCCCAGGCTTGTTCCGCATGAGGATTGTAAAATTAGCCTAAACAACACAACGGTGGAATGATCAAAATCAGCTGTCTATCTTGGCGTTACCATAGACAGCAAGCTTATTTTCAGGGAGCAGGTTGACAAAACTTTCACACGTTTCGTTGAAGCTACTGTACCCATTCACCAACAGAAGGTCTACATTATCCCTGAAGAACAGACTTGCTGTCTACAAGGAATTCATTCTTCCAGTTATCGAGTACGGCATGCCAATCTGGGAGGTTTGTGCAAAATCACATCACCTGAAACTTCAGCGTGTTCAAAATAAGTTCCTCAGGATAATCCTGAACACCCCTCCGAGGACAAGAACATCTGAGGTCCACCGTCTGGCCGAGATAGAAATGCTCGACGATCGTTCCAGTGAGTCTACAGGATGCGGCAGAAAATAATGCGAAAATTTGTTCAATTTCTTTCAAATCCCATTTCAACTAATTCAAGCAATAATATCAACATTTTCAGTTCAGGAGTGCAGTTACCTTTATAAAGTCCTTTTAAACAAATTTTTTAAACGGAAGCCAGAGCATGCTTTTCGGACATAGTCCTCCGACATGCCATGTGCGTGTTATGGTTGACTTCAGGGTTT
The DNA here is from genome assembly GCA_034211315.2 of Aedes japonicus. Lineage (NCBI taxonomy): Eukaryota > Metazoa > Arthropoda > Insecta > Diptera > Culicidae > Aedes > Aedes japonicus. The sequence continues at coordinate 160,700 of JASCZW010005112.1, read as the reverse complement.
TCACACTAGATTGTGATGTTTTGCAGGCTCGTGCTTCAACAGATGCCCAAATCGAATAATCCAACGGATTAAGATCTGGACTGCTAGGGGGGCACAAATCCTTCGGCCAAAACTCCATGTTATCATTCAACCATTGTTGGGTTCGATTGGACGTGTGACACGGCGCTCCATCCTGCTGTAGGACAACTTTTTGGTCCTCGGAGAAGTTGGCCTTCACCCAGGGAAGTACTTGGTCCTTTAAAATACCGATATACACTTCGGTATTGATTTTAACTCTAGCATCAATGAAAACAGGTGGCATTTTCAAACCGTTGGACGCCACCAAGCCAAACATCATGACACTAGCCGGAAGTTTGGTTTGAAATTTTAATTTCACTTTTACCGGAACGTTTTCCATTTTCTGCGGTGAAATGAACCGGTCCGTGCGCCTGTTGGCTACAGCATCGATGCTGAAAAGTTTTTCGTTGGAGAACAGGATTATCATTTTTTCCTTCTTCAACAAGGAAAGCAATCTTTTGAAACGAGTCACTCGTAGTTCCTTGACTGTCTCTGGAAGATGCATGCAGGTCTTCTTTGATAATTCTCCGCATGGATTTCTTCGAAATATTGGCTTCCTTTGCAAGTTTTCTTAAGAAACGCACTGGGTTGCGAGCAATTTTTGCACGGACCGATTTGATCACGTTCGACTGCCGCTGCTTAGGGAAGGTCCATTAATTATGTCACGCAGTAAGGGGGGAGGGGGATTTATGAAAACGTGACGATCCATACAAAAAAATTTGATTGTCCATACAAAAAATGTGACAAGGGGGGGAGGGGGGTTGCGGGGGGTTGAAAAAAGTCAATTTTTGCGTGACGTAATTAATGGACGTTCCCTTAGGACCTTCCTGCAGGAACTTTTTTATGCGGTAAACTGTTGCCAAATGACACCCTACCACCTTGGCAATCTCTTCCGGCTTCTTCTGGGCGAGCAACAAACAGGTGATCATTTCTTTCGCGAACATTTTGACGAATTTGCAATAAAACAAATAGCATGTTTGGATGCAGAACTTGAAAGTAAACATAAACAAATACACTTTCGACAGAAATTAGTCACTAGCTACACGAATTAACCCAATCGTCAAGTTTGAACATTTTCGCATTATTTTCTGTCGCACCCTGTATCAATCGATCAGGACACACTGCCTGACATCGGATCACCAGATCATCCGGAATCTGGTTTCCCATCCCTAAGATTTTCAAATTGTAGCGTAGATTCAGTTTAAGTAGGTTAACGAATTTTAAAACAAACAATGCCTCAAGGGACCAAAAAAAAAGAGAGAGTTCCTCTCCCATGTGCGCATCAAAACAGAGTACACAGAATATATCGCAAGAATAAGTATCACAAAACCATCAGTGGTACATGAGCGTCTTCCAAACGTCTTCTTTTGCCTGTTGAAGTGGCGGACTTGTCCGTGCCTCGACCTACCCCGCAGTGGGATGTTAGGCAAAAGATGACGTCTTTGGTTTGAGTACCACTGTACACATGCCCTTTCGCTCAATTTTCAAAAACATCTGTTCTATTTCCAACCTGCCGTACACTGCCTGAACTTTCTTCACTTTCTCTTCATATCTTTCATTCTAACAAAAACATTAATGTGCACTCTTGGTGCCTCATGGTGATGAGCGAACATTTCCTTCTACATCATAATCGTTACTTCACGCACGGAGAATACAAAACATTACAATTAAAGTATGTAAAACACTAAACACACCAAACACATTAAACACTTAAACAAAGCTGAAGAGCCCATTGGGCTAAAACACTTATAATGTAAATTAGTATGTAAGACAAAGAATGGAAATAAAAAACAAATTTAGTAGTAACTGAAGAAGTCTGTAAGTCGCTGACGAAAAAAGGTCTATTTGTCAAAAGATAAGGTTTCTCTAGTAGAATTTAAAGGAATTTTTGAATAATTTGAAAAATGTTTCTATGTTTAATTTTTTAAAAAGTGACACTTCATAATTTTAAATTCTCCTAGCTTCCCCATTCCACCTAAGTTGAAAACGGTTTTTTATTCCGTGTCGGGTATTTTTTACTCTAAACTCTTAAACTAGGAAAATTTAAATTACTTTTCACTTAGATTTTCAATTACAATCGTTCCACTAATACGCTGGTTAAAATGTGTTTTTTTTGTAAAAGTGTTTTATAAAATAGTAAACTCTGAATTCTTACCCTTCTTATTCTTTCAAAAATAAATTTCAACAAAAGTAGTCATAGATGTTATATGATAGATGAATTGTCATGTGTTTTAAGATAGTGCATGAATTAAAGCCCGATTCAAAGTAAATCTGGACGCATTCAAGTGATCATAACTCAGGAATTAAATAACATACACAGTTGATCAAAACGCCAAACAAAAGGATATTCAGCTTTCAAACGACATATAACAAGTTATTACATTTCACCGTTTCGAACGAACTGTCGCACTTTACTTGTGATCGATGCCATCATGGTGCAGTCGCTGGTGACACTGTACCGGCGTTGTGCATTTGTCACTTCTTTACCGCATCCTCGAAGTTTCCGCTTGACAATTGCCCAATATTTTTCGATCGGTCTGAACTCAGCGCAATTCGGAGGATTAATCACTTTGGCGACGAAATTAAAATTGTCTGCAGCATACCATTCTAGTACCTACTAGATCCGGCCAATACATAACGTTGGTCTTTTGTTGCCGATTGAAGGGTAAAATCCGCATTTTCAGACACTCTTTAATGTAACCCTTCGATGTCATTGTGTGAGATGTGATGAAAACCTTGGGTTTAAGTCTACAACTGCAGATTCCTTGCCAAATCATTAGTTTCCGAGCAAATTTATCAGCAAAAACAACCTGGAACATTTAGGGTATACGGCGAAGGGAAAGCTGAAACTTTTTTTAGCAACCGCTGGCTTCCAATAGACAAGAACTTGGATCGGTATGTACACACTTAAAAAATTTTACAGTATTGGGTAATTTTTTACTGAACTTTCAACAGCTGAACGTTCGGTTGCTGTTGAAAGTTTGGTAAAAAAATTACCGAATACTGTCCAATTTTCTTAGTGTTTTAGATATATTCCTATCCAAATAAACTCTTTAGCTGGGAAAATTGTTCGTCCTAAAAAGGACGTATTTTAAATGGTCCATGTTTGATCGATATAGTCTTTGAATTCACATCCTTACTAATATATTGTGACAACTCATTAACCAGCAATACTTGCGTCATATAAACTTTTGGGCTGATAATTGAAATCTGCAGATCACTGCTAATTACAAGTTACTGGGCATGCTAATGTTGCTAATTAATGCATTTTCATCACACATTAGCAGTGATGATGTTGGCTAGCTTATACCATTCATACCAGTCAAAACCACTCAACCGCCTTACCGACAGATGACTGCCAACGAGATCAAACACAAGCCCGCCAATTCACTACTGGCCAAGGGGCAAGACAGCTCCTCATAGCGAGCAATTTCAGAGGTGCTTTTGAAGTACCTCGAGTAACATTAGTTGCTCAGCAAGCGAGCACTGACATTTGAATTCTCCACGCTCATTCGGATTTACCCAACATTGAGTGAAGTTAACCCAAAATCATACATATTGGAACAACTCAAAATTGGGTCACCAGGTCAAAACCCAAATTTGGGTAAATGTTCATCGTCTTATTTAATTATAAATTCTTCATATATACACACATACATACATACATTCATATATAGCAAGATAGGAGCTCAATCCCTGCACGGCATCCACCAGCAAGATCAACAAAGGGTAGCTCTCCTCCAGCAGTTGATACTTGGCAACACTCATCAAGGTGCACAAAACCCGATGCTGGTGCGCATCGCTCACGCATTCCGGGAATTCCTTGGCTATCAGTCCGATCAGCTCGAACAGGCTCTGCTGGATGCGGTTGGTTGCCTTTTGCTTATCGAACAGCCTAACCATGTCAAAGTTTTCATCCAGGCATTAACCGACGACGAATGAACATAATGGATGTACACACGAACCAGTTGAGCTTCTGGATAAGCTTCCGCAACAAATTGAAAATCTCCTCATTAGCTTCCAGGTATCGTTCGAAAGCTTCGATAGAACGCTGTAGGAATCCAGATAGTATTCTGATTCGACAGACATTTCACCAAAAACGCCGTTGCCATGCCCGGCTTCTCTTTTAAACTTATTGCACAAAGTTACCTGAATTCTAAAGGACGATAACTGTTTTTCCTGTAACACTTTAAACAAAAGTACAAATGTGTGTCCATTGAACCAACAGCAAAGATTTATGAGGAATAGAGTGAGATTTACCCAGTTTCATAAATCGCCTCAAGGTTGGTATCGTGTTTGAAAGAAATTGCCTTTTCCATCCCAAACCAATATTAAATTCCGTTTACTGAAACGGAAAAGTAAAGAATCGAAAATTTCTGCAGTAGTATCCACCTGAAAAGAATGAAAAATTAAATTGAATTCTGTAAGGTTTCCGTGCAAACTGATGGGAGATGTCACTTTTATTGTCGGAAAAATATTCCGTTCGATTATTCCGTAAGTGAAGGTGACATTTCGTTACATGCAAATCCAATTGTCAAAATTCCGGCCTGGTAATATTAAAACAAAATTCTGTAACTTCTTTCTTTTAATTCGATACTGGCCCTTACCGATGGTTTGACGTTTCAAAGCGTTTTATGAAAATGGATAAAAGTTACTCAATTTTGGGGAAATCCGAATGAGCGTATCTCTGTTTTTGCATAGCAGCCGTCAAACCAACCAACGCTAGTATACAAAGTTTTAGCAAAAAACAGAGGACATAGAGAATCGCCAAAAATTACAGACAAAGGCGTTTTTCTGTAGCTAGAATTCAAGTTCGAACTAATTCGTAAAAGTGCACTAAATAAACCCAACAACAATTCTCAAGAGATTATTCTGAATGATCTGTAGTCTTGCATGGTGGAACTTGGAGCATGACTCCCAGACTGGCGAAGCGTATTCAATCACCGGAAGAGGATTATTTTCTTGTGAATAGCAAGCCTATTTCTAAGGGAAAATGATGATCTTCTGTTGATGAGAGGGTATAGAGACCTCTTAAGGATGGAGCACTTTGAGGAAGTTTTGATTACGTGGGAACTAAACAGCAATTTGTTATCAAGAGTGAGACCGAGATAAACGACTTCACCTCTCGACCATGCGATGGTAGTACAATATGTAAACTTTCACATTACCAGGCGGAATGAGGCACAGAATGGTCTGTGTTTTTGCTGTATTGAGACAAACCTCCCAGCCGTTGAAATAGTTGGATAGAACATCCAGGTCTTCCTGTAGTTTACGTGTGACTGCTCGGATAACTTCCGACCCTTGTAGATGATGGCAGTGTCAGCTGCGAACAAAGACAAAACAATAAAGATCATGGAGATTTTGAACGGTATGGGATCTAGGAGGCTCCCCTGGAGGTCCCCAGCGTCAACATTGAACTCATCGGAATGGGACCTAGAATCGCCTATCCCCTAAGTAGCTTTCGATGGTTTTCACAAGGAAGACCGGGAAGTTGAATCAATGTATCTTATACACAAGACCATCATGTCAGACATTGTCGAACGCCTTCTCGACGTCCATGGCAAATGACTTTGAAACGGACTTGTTCCGCCTTAAGAGGGAGTGAGCGAAGATGTTCAGAAAATTCTCAATTTGTTGGATCCATCAACCTGGCTTGGAAAGCTTAGTATCGGTTAACGAAGGAACCTACTTCGGCCACCACCGGATAGTGGTCTGAGCTGATTTCCTGATGGACGACATGATCGGAGATGTTCGTCATGTTGGTCAGGAAGATATCGATGGTAGCATGATCACCGGAACGGCTCAAACGGGTGGGAGAACCCGAGCTCAAGATGGTGTAGTGTCTTTCGAATCCTTGTTGGACGGTGGTACCATTTGGTTCGTCCGTGTTACTCATATCTGGTGCTCCGCGTTGGGGTCACCGGGGCAATGATGAATTGCTCCCGCTGTGTTAACTTGATGATGTCTTGCCGTAAAGCTCGCCGAGCGCCGTCGCCGGCGTTTGTTTGCTTGTGGCAGTAGGCCGCGATGATGGTGATTGGGCTGGCGGGAGTGTCCACTTCAACTTCTATGGCCTCCATGACTTCTGCAGCCCGAAATGTGGCGCGGTAAGGCGATGCGCTACCCCTCCTCCCTTGAGAGTGGGCCTGATTCAGCCTTACAATCCTAAGTAGGGGATATAAAGATTCACCTCAGGTGATTTTGACGATGCCGATATCCTTCGTTAGGGAAGTCGATGAGCTCAAGGGTTTAATTCTTGAGGATGAATGGTATTTTCTGGGGCTCCATGTTGGTTCATCAAGTTGAGCTTCGATTTGTAGTTCCTTGAACGGCAGCGACTTAGCCCTTGTACATTGCTTGTACGAACTTCATCATCTGGTCCGGGGAGACGAGCGAGTCATCATCAGACGCATGGGCTGAGGTAAAACGTGCGCCTGGAGCCTTGCACCACGGCGCTTTTTGCTGGGAGTCGTTGTTGTACGAAAAATGCTAGCTGACGGATTTCCTTCCGATGGTTCAGTTGGAGAGGTGGCAGATTCAGGCAAGCTGTACCCGAGCGGGGGGAAATTTCGCAACCGGAGGAGGTTGATGGCGGTTTTGCCCATTCACTTCCCGATTAAGAGAAATTCTGCATGCTTGGGAAAGGATGGATTGAATCGCACTTGCACACTCGGACTCGGCAGTCTCCTTCATTTGCTCGCATCTTGCTGTTTCATGCGTTCCTGCACACTCAAGCCACAATGCGGTTTCATGCGACTTGTCCCATGGCCGGAGGAAATATAACCCCAGTATAGAAAACAACAGCGTAGTCCGAGTTTGCTGCCTCTTTCTGGCAGTTCATCCAAAGAACAAAGTTCTCCAAACCTGGTTATGATGGATTTTTCACCGCGTGATGAATTCCAAAGCGCTTCGTCAATTGTCGCATAGTTACACCCTTTCTCACGTCACGCTATACTGCATGTGTCCAAAAACCTTAATTTTCACATCATTTTTCATTTTGAAAACCAATATTTTGAACTGTGCAAACAAGTAAACAAACGAAATATGACAGTCAACGCACAGCATGCTGTGATGAATACATTAAAAATTATCACAAATACACGCGTACAACGCAAATGTACGTAGATAGCTTATTTTCGATACATCCCGAATTGAGCGCCAGGTCACCGTCAAATCGGACCCAACAATAGCTGATGGAAAACATGATGTTTCGATGGGAAGCTTGGTGGCCCTTAGCACCTGACCTCAACCCGTTGATTATTCGATTTGGGCGTATGTTAAACAACAAACCTGCAGAAATATCTCACCCTAGTGTGAAGACCCCGAAGTCTGAAGCCAGTGTCCGAGCAGGAACGGATATCTTGATAACTGTCTTAGCTTAAGAGCGCTTACAAGAGGTAAAATATCTGAGGATAACACCATAAAAATGTTCCCACAATGTTATTCGAATACCAGATTGATAGTACGACAATACCAAAATAGTACCTCTCAGGCAGTCCCAGATATCCAAAATAACAAGTTTTGATATTTGAGAGATATTTTGCTTGCAATTACTTGGTATTTTGCTTATCTATTTACTCTATACTGTCAATACTAAGGTTTGATAACTGGCGTAGGTAAAATTAGGGTATTCATCTGTTATTTTCTCCTGTTCGGGTGATATAATTATAGAAAGTGACTGAAAACTGAAGTGTTTATTTTGCGGGATTAATTCCGTCCCCATATATGGCAACACCTTTGCTGTAGGAAATAAACACCACGCAGGAGGTTTGATTTAATGGGGACAATCTGCTAGTAAGTTTGTTACTTTATAAATATACAACCCAACCAGGGACGATGGCTTGCTAAAGAAAACAAGCCTAAATAGCAAAGAAAATACGCACTCATATAAACCTCCTGCCATAAATGAATGATGCAAGGGAAATAACATTAAAAGAAAGAGGAAAATTTCCAAGAGGCAGGAAAATATTTCGTTTGCCTGAACCGAACTCTTCGGCTCTCCGTGTAGAAATTATTAGCCATTGCGTTCGGAACAAAAGGTTTGAATCACATCTTTGTGTTGTGTTTTCTAATATGTTGACTCCTTCTGATAACTTATGTGAACATTGAGAAGAAACGGTAAACCAGCTATGGGACAGAATTGAATACGAAACTAAAGTTTGAATTGTAAAGGTGATACGGTCAAAATTTACCAAGGGAAAACGTGTAAATCGGTGAAATCGTTTATTTAAAAAATCAAATTAAAATTTTTTCAAGTTCAACGATATGTACCCAGGAAAATATTCAGTAAGGTCGGCTTTTCCAAATCCGAACAGGCCTTACGCTTGACCCCTGCCATCAGATTTTGTACAGCCACCTTGTCCACCTTCTTCGCCGCAGAAAGCCAGTTTGTCGGAACTGCTGCTCGTCCTTAGCAGTTTTTTTGGTCTTTAGGTTCCGCTTGACAATAGCCCAGTATTTCTCAATTGGGCGGAGCTCATGTGTTGGGGAGGGTTCTGTCCTTGGGAACCACCCGTATCGAAGTTGTTGGCGGCGTACCACCCATGGCCTTTTTACCGTAATGGCAAGATGCCAAATCCGGCCAAAACAGTGCGGAACAGCCGTGTTTCTTCAGGAAAAGCAGCAGACGTTTATTCAAACACTCTTCACGTAAATTTTTGGTTGACAGTCCCGGAAGTTATGAAAATGCTGCTTTCAAGCCACAGGTACAGATGGCTTGCCAAACCAGGTATTTCTTGCGAACTTTGACAGTTTCGTGTGCTTGAAAATATTCGCTACCTTTCCCCTTCCTTTTGCCTGTCCCGGAAGCTGCTTGTAGTCGGTTTTTGACGTAGGTTCGTCGTCCATTACCACGCAGTCAAACTTCGTCAGCATCGTAGTACAGCCTCCGATCGCAGGCCGCTTTGGCCGTCGTATTTTGTTTATCATCATCGCGATTTGAGCCACCTTCTTGTAAGTCGATAGTCCGGCTCGTTTTTTGGCTCGATGAACGGTTGTAGACGATACACCCAGCTTATTTGCGGCATCTCGGAGAGATAGGTTAGGTTTCGCTTGAAACTACCGGCAACCTTGTCGTCTCAGCGGCTTCCGGTTTTCGATTTCCCCCCTGATCCAGACTTCCTGGCTGTCGACAAACGTTCCCCAAACACTTTAATTACATTTGTAACGGTTGATTTGGCAACTTTAGCGATTTTGTCAACTTTGCGTGCGAGTAGTTCGATTTTCGCGATGCGCGAGCAAAATCTTGATACGCTGCTCTTCTTGCTTGGACGGCATTTCTTGACAACTGAAGAGTGAATTCCAAAATAAAAAATAGGAGCAACATTCTACACACACACACCTTCAAAAATGAGGGGTGTCTGTGTTTTTAAATGCAAAATTGAAAGAAATACGTCAAGTTGATATTGACCAAATTTTGACCGTATCGCCCTTTAGATTATACGTGCGACTGTGGAAGTGAAATTTCGACGACGTGACAAAATCGGTAAATCAATCATCGGAATCAGCACGATTGTCGTACAATTCTGCCGTTCGGTGTGGATAAGGAAATGTAAACAAACAAATAAATAGCTCCTTTTGCGACGTGAGTTGCGTGTTTGTGAGCTTCTTCGCGAATGGCACATTTCTATGCTAAACATATGGTTCTCCTTTTCGTTTGTTGTTCATTTATTGCGGCAAATACCGTGATGTTTGTGAAATGGGAGAGCGATGTGTTAGAATTGAATATTTATGCTCAGTAAACACAACCTCGTGCTGCCAAAAAACGGATGAAGTCTGATTGGCCCTTATTGTAGCTTTGTATTGAAATGACTCATTCATAATGCTAATGCCACCGATTTCTTGTCATAAGAGTGTCAGTTATCAAACGCTGAAAAATATGTCAATTGAAAATCTATTTTTTCTTGGTTGTATTTTCGTTGAATTCTGATTCGCTTAAAAAAAAAATAAAATAAACATAGAATTTACCGTTTTTTGAAATTTTCAAAACCTTCCGCCCTGTAACGCTTTTTTCATGCTTATATCACGTACTGTCTCAAATTGTTACCTCATGTTCTGAGCATTTTTAAGCATGCAAGCATTGAGGTTTGCACACATGAGCAATAATTCGTTGGAGACATTGCATTGTCGAGTGCTCTGACACTGAAGAAGTCGGTAAGTAGCAGACGAAATAGGCCTATCTCTCAAAAAAAAGCTCATAGTAGAATTAAAAGGAATTTGCTCGCGTTTACTAGCGAAAATTTGAAAAAGTGTTTCAAGGTTTAATTTTTTATTTTTTTAAAAGTGATCAAATGAAGTGTTAATTTTAAATTCTCCTAGTTTCCCAATCATTTGAATTTGGTGGATACCCAGATACCTTGACGAACAGCTAAAGGGTAAAAAATGGATGCCCCCCCTTCAGCCACCCTTGCTACTATAAAGAATATTTTCATTCTAAAATTTGCCTTCCGGTTTTTACTAAGATCAAAGAAGAATGCTAAGATGGAACAGTTGGTACACATATTTTTTCATTTCAGTGTCCTTTTCAAAAATTCAAAACGGTCCCTTTCGAATGAGCACTCCCCAGTAAACGGGTTGACAGTTGACGGTCAGTACACCGAATCAAATATTTGCCAAAACATTATTTCTAGGCTTTTTTTTCATTAGGGCGAATCTGAAATTGAGAGACTCTCTTTGATCACTTTCTCTTTCATTCATATTCCATACAGCTTTACGTTTTTCATTCTACAATTTGTACAGTATCTAGCCAGCACTGTTGTGTTTCTATCTGTACTAAATAATCCCTCAAAAGTTTTATAATGGCGCTGTAATGAATGAAAGAGAGCGAGAGAGGAGAGAATCTCTCATTGTTAGATTCGCCTTTTTGAAAAAAAATCCTAGATTTGCCAAATATCGCTTTTATTGATATTGTTGGTTTATTTGGCAAACTACCACCAAGGGTCAGTACATTATTTGTCCCAGTCTCAATTATGTACACTCAGGCAAATAAACTCATGAATTTCATAAGGTTCAACTTATGGACAGTGCTGTGGAATTTCATAAGGCTGACTTATGAATGGATTTTGTTTCACACGACTGAGTGAAAATTATTCTATTTAGAGTAGATCTGTTATAATGCCTGCACGCTAAGACAAGAATATGGAAAAGTCGGTAAAAAATACCGAAAACCGCACAAACGTGCACATACTGAAATTATCAGTAATCATGGTTTATCAGTAATCATGGTTATCAGTATCATGGCAACGACTGGCAGGGCACTTCGTATTTTACTTCCCCCACGAAGGAAGTGAGCTCCGAGGTGAAGATCATTTCACACACCAAGTTCCCCAAGAAGGTGCTGCTGTGGTTGACAAAAAGCGAGAAGGGGACGTCAACGCCGCTCTTCTTTCGCTCCGGACTGGTTATGAATGGGGAAATTTATAGTACGAAATGCCTGCCGGAAATTGCGTCGATCATCAAGAAATACCATAAGGGCGATGTTCTGGCCGGATCTGGCGTCAGCCTACTACTCGAAGCGATTGTTGGAGGAGATGGAGCGGCTAAATATCGATGTGGTACCCATGTCGGGGAACCCGCCCAACGTCTCCCAGCTACGTCCCATCGAGAATTTCTGGGCCAATCTGAAGCGTCAGATCTACTCCAACAATTTTGTCGCGAAAACTGAGGAGGAATTGATAAATATAACGAAGAAAGAACTCAAAAACATGCCTAAACCTATGTTTTCGTCTGCCATGGCGAATGTTCCGGTCAATTTTTTTCAAAATTAATGTTGCAACTATAAATCTTAAGTTCTGAATGCCAGGACAGTTTGCATGACTTAGAGGATCAAAAAGTTATAAAGTATTGACTATTGAAACTCCAAAAGATTCATTGAATATGTTTGAATAGGGGGCAGCCCATATGGCATAAAGTCGTTTGGCATAAGGTCGTTTGGCATAAAGTCGTTTGGCATAATGTCATTTGGCATAACCATAACTTGAGCTAGGTGGTCATTTGGCATAATGCCGTTTGGCATAATAACCATTTGGCATAACACTCTTGAAATAACATACAACATACAACAGCGATCAAGAGTACCTTAGCGCAATAGCAGCCAACTTAGGATCTAAAGTAACGTTCATCAATTGATTTTAGATATTTATCATGTCATTTTTTCACCGTAATTGTATTTTATTTTAAAAAAATCATACATTGAACTAAATACCTATCTGTTCGACTAATGAGGCATGTTACTCTTTATTCATGAAAAATGCGAAAGTAAGACATTACTTAAATGATTATCGACTGGAAAGTTTGGTATTCCTGGATATGGTTTTCATATCTAGAGTTTATCTAATACTACAAATAAACCTACTCGCTCAAAACACACTTTCTTTCATATGTGATACTATCTCTTTTGTTCTCACGAAAAAGTTATTCAATTTTCGTAAAAAGTGGATCTACTCAAGTTTTGAATTTATTCACATTTTACGAATGTTGAGTAACATATCCGTGTGAGAAAAAGAGATAAGAATTCAATTTTACTCAGTCACTGAGTAAAATAAAACGAGGGTGTAGACTGAGAAAACAATATTCAGAACATAATAGTACGTTCACACTACAGCTTATATGACGTGATATAGAGTATCTTGATATAAAATGACATGTACATTATTTCCAGTGAAAACTAGACGTATAGTTGCTGATATCAAGATAAATACTCTGTATTACGTAATATAAGCTGTAGTGTGAACGTACTATAATACATTATCATCGCTAGGTTGATTAACCTAGGATTTTCTCCATAGTAATATTCCCTTTTTTCTAAATAGGCTGTTCATCAAAATATGGCATTCTTAGGTTTCAGGATTAAAATTGAAATTTTAAAATCAAATGTTTTCTTCTCTGATGTTAAACAGTGAATTATTGGATTGACTAAATGTATGGTTAAGTTATGTTTGGCACAATTTATTCCATACCGATGAAAACGCAATTGTCATAAATAGGTGAATATGGGAAGTATAGTAATCTTTCTTTAATCATTATGCCAAACGACTTTATGCATAACGACCTTATGCCAAATGACGTTAGGGCATATGGGGTAGCCCCGTTTGAATACATACAGTCACCTTATACAGCCCAAAAAGCTACTGTTACAACTTATGTTTTGAACTTAAGGAACTCCAATAGTGTTAAAACTGTAGGTCTTATGTTCTGAACTCAAGGTCAGTTTGGACGACCCCGATCATCCCAGTTTATCGTGTAATGTTCGGTTGCGTTCTAAAATATTCACTGATGTGGTTGAATATGGGAAGGTCCATTAATTATTTCACGCAGTAAGGGGCGAGGGGGTGGTGGGGTTGGAAAAAAGTGACAATCCATACAAAAAAAATTGAAGGTCCATACAACGTGACCATGAGGGGGTATAAAAAGTAACTTTTTGCGTGACATAATTAATGGACGTTCCCTATGTAGCGAACTAGAATTGATGTACAACAAATTTGTCCAAAACAGTGTACACTTTAATTCAGTCTGTGTTTTAATACAGCCATTTTCCTTTTAGGGTCATATATAACCCCTTAGCCCTGAAGTGTTTAATATACTTTTTAAGCCAAGGCTTAACATTTATGAATTTTGCAGTAGTATGAGGCCCGAAGTCAACATTCTTTTCTATTGAAGTTGATGCGTAGAAATATTTCCGATCGATTGGTGAATATTTTTAAATTTTTCAGGAATGACTGTGATATTAACGCATTTTTTTTAAATTGTACCCGACTATAGAAAACAAAGACGTAGTCCTACGTCTAAAATTCAATTGTAACTTTTATGAAATTGATTAGGAGTTTGAATGAGTTCTATACTCCATCAAACTAATTTTAGAAGAAACTTGAGATAAATGCAAATTGACCTTTTTTATATGCTTCATCTTACGATTATCCTAAGGTAGTTTGGATGAGTGTAAATATTAGCATATTTCAAATGTTATCCAGCGCTTTACTTTTGCCAGCAAATTCGTCGCTAGTGGATCGTGTCAATTTCCAGCTGGATTCAATCACGTGCATGTAAATATTTGACGCATAAAAAGGCACTCTAAAGTAACTCAAAACCTATGTTACGCCAAACGTTCTTATCAAAATTCATCTCACAGCATTTCCAGAAACCGTTTCGCTTGCGAAGATTGGTAACGACATTATTTTCCCATTCCGTACTGACAAAAGAGTTAAATTCTTATCATCGCACCTCGCATTTAATAATATAAAAAAAAAATACACCTGCCAAGTTCCTCCGTTCCAATCATACTTCCGCTGTGCGGCAATTTTTCCCATCGGAAAACGGGGTTTTCCGGTGATTCCAAAACGCCTTCCTTTCGCGCCGGAGTTCCTAGGAACTGATAAGAAACGTGAATAGCTGCACGAAAAGCAAACATCGAAGACGGCGCTGTCACGTGACAGTGATGGTGATGACGTTTGCTGTGGTGTGGGATGGGTTGAGGGGGGGTTGGCATGCCGACGACGATGTTGACTAATTTGAATTTTCTGGTTCTGTTCTGTTTTTCAGCGTTCGCCCGTTCCGAGTTCCAATTTACGGTTCTGCCGAAGTACACCCAGGTGTACGAGGGTGAATCGGTTGTGTTCAAGTGTCGGGCTTTCTTCGACGATGAGATCGACTTTTCCTGGACTTTGAATGGTAAGTTTTCGAAAGGGGTGCGGGCACAAAAAGAAACACGGAAGCGACCGAAGCTGAGCTGAAATTGAATGAATTTCCCAACGAGTAGCACAAGAATTTGCATTAATTTTCTCCAAATTTCTGATTTGGAATTCAATTTCTGCTCCGGTTCTGGTGTTATGTTTGCTCTAGTCGAAAGAAATGTGCTGCTTCTTTGGCCGGTGCCGGTGACATTTGTGCACCGGCGATCGATTCGCAGCCAGCATGTTTCTTGCTTCTTTTGCTGGAACATTAATTTTTATTATATGACCATCTGCTCACCCCCCGATGTTCTCCCTCTCTCTCTCTCTTCCCCACACTGTTTTCGGCAGGCAATCCCATCCGACTGGATCGGCGTGTGTATTTAAATGGTTCCAATCTGCATATAAACGGCGTCTCCCAGCGGTCCGACAGCGGAGATTACGTATGCCTAGCGACGGCCCGATCCTCCGGGGCTCGAGTCGCTACCCCGCCGGCCAAGCTGGACATCATCCGTAAGTCCAGTTTTTATTGTGATTGCTTTTTTTCACGCTCTTGTTTTACGGGCATAGCCAACGTTTAGTGTTTCATGTTCACCTGAAATCTAGCAACCGGATTCAACCGAGGAATAGTAAAGACTCGTCTTGGGACTGTTGGTCGGTTGTTTTTTTCGGACCTCTGTGAAATAATACTGAGTGTAAACATTAATCAAATCAAGCTGAACAATGCATTAGGTCCTAAGTAACATTGAGAGATTCTCTTTGTCGACTTTCTCTTTGGTTAATAGCTTGTCTATTAAACGATTTAATGACGATTTCGACGTATTGGATCCTTAATTACACTTAATATTACCGTACTGTGTGTTCAAAATGTTGCAAAGAGAAAGTCGACGAAGAGAGTCTCCCAATGTTACTTAGGAGCCAATGCATTGTTCAGCTTGAATTATAGAAGTCGAGTTTACCGTCACTTTGATCGACCGATTTATTTTGTTATCGCAGATGTCGAGATCGATGGAATTCTGTCGAGTTGGTCGAAGTAATCGACAGCTTGGAAAATAGGGATTTGTCACATTATAGAGTAAGTTTATTTTGATACGAGTTTTTCATCGGTTAGTGGTAATTGACTTAGCAAAGCAAGGTACACTAAACCATATTTTTTTCACATAAACTGAAAGGAAAACAACTTACTTCTAGCAATAAAATGTCAAAACATATCAAAAACAACCAATTAGAAACAAAACAAATTTAGCTCATCGAGCGATGAAAACAAATGTTGAACATCGACAGAGGCTTTTGTGGCGTGAAGCCATCAAAACTAATATCAATTCTAGATAAAATAGCCAAAAGGTCGAAAGTAACATTTGTAAACAGATCTGGCATTTTCAGGAAATTTACGTTTGAAGTCATTGTTTAAAATTGTTACTTTCGACCTTTTGACGATTTTGTCTAGAACTAGAAGTGGTAGGAAATTGATCAAGTCCATTCATTCGGACCAAGAATGCACCTTCGGTCGAATAACAAAAGGTAAATTTTATTTTCTCTTCTGAATACTATTATTTTTGTTATCCTAACATTGTTCGTCAGTTACCACACGAAAACTCAGAACAGTAAAAGTGATGAGTCGATCAAAATTTGGTCGACATAAACTTGACGCATTTCCTTTCATCGTGCATTAAAAAATGTGTGAAGATGTGTGCGTGTAGCATCATGCCTCTATTTTGGATTTGGCGATTAGCACTTCAGTTATCTAAATGTCGTCATAGGAAGAGAAGCAACGCATCAAAATTTCGCACGTGCATGGCGAAAATCCAAACTACTTTCACGCCAAGTTGGCGAATTTGTGCAATGTTGCTAAATCAACTGTTACCAACGTATTAAAAGTGTTCGGTGAACGTTTGTCGACAGCCAGGAAAGCTGAATCGGAGGGAAATCGAAACCCGGAGCCCACAGTGACGACAAAAAGAGTTGCCCCCTGTTTCTAGCGGAACCCCACCTCTCCGTCTGAGAGTGGCGCCTTCAACCGTGGATAGAGCTAAAAACGAGCTGGACAGTCGACTTACAAGAAAGTGGTGACTCCAAATCGTAACGATAAACAAAACACGTCAGCGAAAACACTATCGCGAAAATTGTACACGACGATGCTGACGAAGTTTGATTGCGTGGTACAGGACGATGAAACTTACGTCAAGGCAGACTTTAAACAGCTTCCTGGACAGGGGAAAGGTGGTAGATATTTTCAAGCACATTAAACTGTCGAAGTTCGCGAAGAAATATTTGGTGTGGCAGGCCATCTGTACCCGTGACTTGAAGAGCAACGTTTACAATGCGACCGGAACCGTCAATCAGGAAATTTAGCTGAACGAGTGCCTACAAAAACGTCTACTGCCTTTCCTGAAGCAACACAATTGTTCCGATCTATTTTGGCCGGATTTGGCATCTTGCCATTACGGAAAAAAGCCATGGAGTGGTATGCTGCCAACAGCGTTCAAGTGGTGTCCAAGGACAAGAACCCTCCCAACGCGCCAGAGCTCCGCCCAATCGAACAATATTGGGCCATCGTCAAGCGGAACCTTAAGAAGACTCAAGAAGCTGTTGTGATCGAGACACAGTTTAAGGCAAACTGACGTTCTTCGGCGAATAAAGTGGACAAGGAGACTGTACAAAATCTTTTGGTAGGTGTTAAACGAATGATCCTGCAATTCGCATTGGGTAAAAAGGAAGGTTAGCTGAATATTTCTCCTGTATTCTGTATTAACTGAACTTGAAAAAGAAAAAAAAATTGACTAATTAATAAAAACTTTGATCGACTCACACACATTACTGTTTGACCAAATTTTGATCGGAACACCCTTATTCGAAATTAATCGTAGAACTCTGATTTTTGTTTCTGAAGTATCAGATCATCATTACAGTAAATTTGCGCTTGGAACATGGAAATTTACCCACGAGTTAAGTGGTCTATGAAATTAGTCCTAAACTCCTAGAAGTATAGAAGGAAACTACCCAGAATTCAGGCCATATCCTAAAAATATCAAAAGAGACTTCCCAGAGCTTCAGGAAGATATTTTTTAGAAGTTCAGGAAGACACTTTCTAAAAAAAAACTTCTCCGAAGGTCAGGCCGTAACTGTCTTTGAAGTATAGGGAGAACTTGTTAGTAGCTGAACTGAACTACCCAGGAGTGAAAAAGCGTTTATCCAAAGTTTAGAAGCGAATATTTCAAATTTCAGAATTAGGATTTTTCAAATTTCAGGAAAAATCCTCTCCAACGAACAGAAATAAATTGTCCAGAACCATATGGGGTAGTTTGAGCAATAATTTATCAAAAATTCAGGAGCAACTTCCCCACAGTTCAGGAGAAAACTACTCAAAAGTTCAGAAGAAACCTACTCACAAGTTCAGAAAGAAACTTCCAACAAATGTAATGAAATTTTCCTAGAAATTCTGCTGAAGACTTTCCCAATGTTTTGGTAAAATTTTCCTCGGAGTCCAGGATGGGCCTTATCAGAAATTAAGAAAAAATAAGCAAAGGTTAAACTTTCCCAAATTTCAGGAAGAATCTTACCAGAGGAGGCACTATCTATAAGTTCCAGAAAGAATTTCTCAAAAATTTCAGGAATTCAGGAGAGGACTTCCCAACAGTTTATTTGGAACTGATTGAAGTTCAGAATCGAACATTTCGGAATTTCAGAATGAAGCTTTTTCGAAATTTAGGAATTTCCAGAAGTTCGGGTAGATATTTCCCAAAAATATAGGAAGAAGCTTTCTAGTTGTTTAAGGAAGCGTTTTTAAGAAATTCAGGAACAAACTTCTCTGAAGTTCAGAAAAGGAAACAAGTTTAAGAAGTAAGTTCAGAGGATCAGAGGTTGAGAAAGTACGTAAGTTCAAGAAAAAATCTTACCAAAAGTTTCTGGAAGGGTTAAGTTGGGTTGTTAGATGGGAAATTTTCGAGAAAATCAGAAGTGACTGCCAAGAAGTATAAGGTCTGTATCTGCAATAATCCGGACACCTCAAATCATGAATAAAACATAAATTTCGCATTATATTTCCGTCGTAGTTGTTTATTTCAGATTCATGGGATGTGTTTTAACAATTCGTGAAGACAAAACATAGTTATTCGGTATTTGCATGAAATTTTCGAACTTTGCGTTTAACTTCGTCCATTAGGGTTTGTACAGACTCTTCAGAAATTGTAGAAGCCGTCTTTGTCCAAATTTGCTGGAAGTGTTTGATTCCTTGCTTCTTTCCGCTTCATCAGAGCCCAATATTTCTCAATTGATCACAGCTCTGGGCATATTGGCGGGTTTGAAGTTTTTGGTACAATGTTCACTTGTTTGCTTAGTACCACTCCATCACAGTTTTAGCATAGTGGCATGATGTCAAATTGGGCCAGAACAAAGGTTTTCCTATGTGACTTTTGATGAAGGGTAGCAATCGCTTCTGCAGACACTCTTTCTGATAGATCTTCTTGTTGATTGTGCCTGTAGTGACGAAAGATTTACTCGTTTTGCCACACGTGCAAATTGCTTGCCACACAAGGTATTTTTTGGGACATTTCGATGCCTTCTTCGTTCTGAAATGCTCAGCTGTAGCATTTCTGGCCATAGCAGAATGAAAAGCCAGCCCTGGAAGCTGCTTGAAATCCTCCAGGACATAAGTTTCATCGTCCGGCGTTGCTTCAGTGACCATAAATTTACTCAATTTTAATAATAATTTTTCTTATTAATCTTTGAGTAAATAGTTTATTCATGTTAAATATTTGAGGCAATAACTTTTGCATCCTCTTATTTTTTACTCTAGCTCCAACGTGAATACTGAGCGATTCGGCCTCACTCTGGAGCAAAAATATGAACGTACGAAAATGTTGGGTCAATGCAGAAGAAATATCTCTGTTATGGAGGATACAGGTAACACAATAGTGAGGTTAAACGTCGTAGATGGCGCTCTTGAAAAACGATTGAGATGTTTAAGCAATGTTTGATAAAACAAAGCGCACAAAATCGTCTATAATGACGATACTGACCAATTCCACACAGTTTAAAAAAAAGCCAGAATGTTATTATCAATTGCAGTTTTAAATAGTACGATACTCACTTTTGCTCTACTTGAATTCTTCCATACCTTATTGATATCTTTTTTTGAATACAAAAAAAAAATATATATATTCTCATTTTTATACATCCAAACATTTGTTTCTCCTTATATGGACAAGTTGGAATGCTAATCCGAATGAATAAATGGTTAAACTGTCTTTATTGAAGCATTCTGTAAAATAAAACTACAAAAAAAAACTTATTTTCAGTAAAAACTAACGATACAAAATTCGTAATGCTTAACCTTTATTTACCTTCAATACTATTTTATAAGTTGGGTATGTGCACTTTTGAATGATTATCGTTATTTTTCACGATTTTTTGGTATTCCCATCTTAGTGTGTACTTTAATTTTAAATGGCGCACCCTAGATCATTGCACAGACTGTGTTAACCTCACTGTTTTGATTGTTCAGGGAGTTTGTTTACAAGGTGTTAGGATTCGAACCGTTTAAACGAAATCTTTCATTGTCATTTTTAGAATTCTGTACGATTAGATTCAGGAAATGATGTTAAAACAAATTTCATCAAGAACAACAATGAATTATCGGCTCCGTTAAGCTACCGCTATTGAGCCTGCCAAATAAATGAACTACAGGGTGCGGCAGAAAATAATGCGAAAATGTTCAAACTTGAGTATTGGGTTAATCCGTGTAGCTAGTGATTAATTTCTGTCGAAAGTGTATTTGTTTATGTTTACTTCCAAGTGCTGCATCCAAACATTCTATTTGTTTTATTGCAAATTCGTCAAAATGTTCGCGAAAGACGTAATCACCAGTTTGTTGCTCGCACAGAAGAAGCCGAAAGAGATTGCCAAGGTGGTAGGGTGCCATTTGGGAATAGTTTACCGCATAAAAAGTCCCTGCAGGATGGTCCTAAGCAGCGGAAGCCGGGGAACGGACGTCCGCGCTTTGAACGCACGCCGGACGTGATCAAATTGCTCCATTTATTGGAAAAATGGAGAACGTTCCGGAAAAATTAAAATTCAAATTTCAAACCAAACATCCGGCTGGTGTTTGGCTTGGTGGCGTCCAACGGGTTGAAAGTGCCGCCTGTTTTCATTGATGCTGGAGTTAAAATCAATACCGAAGTGTATATCGGTATTTTAAAGGACCAAGTGCTTTTCAGGGTGAACGCCAACTTCTCCGAGGATCAAAAAATTGTCCTACAGCAGGATGGACCGCCGTGTCACACGTCCAATCGAACCCAACAATGTTTGAACGATAACATGAAGTTTTGGCCAAAGAATTTTTGCCCCCTCTAGCAGTCCAGATCTTAATCCGTTGGATTATGCGATTTAGGCATATGTTGAAGCACGAGCCTGCAAAACATCACACCCTAGTGTGAAAACTCTGAAGTCAACCACAACATAAGTCAACCATAACCATAAATTTCCGGCGTCGGCTCGATGATGTTATTAATAAAAATGGAGGACACATTGAATAAATTTGTTTAAAAGGACTTTATAAAGATAACTGCACTCGGAATTGTTGATATTATTGCTGGAATTAGTTGATAATGGGATTTTAAAGAAATAGAACAAATTTTCGCATTATTTTCTGCCTCACCCTGTAGTTTAAAAAACTTCAATAGTATGCTTGGTGCTGAGAGACGTGTTACGTGAAAATAAGAATAACCTCTTCAGCATGTTTTATCTCCCGTTCCTCTCTCTCTCCATCTGTTTCACTTCCATCAGTCCCATTCTCAAGTAATGATGATTTATATTCGATACAATTGTTATCAAATTAATGGAAAGAAAGCCACATCAACATTACGCCTCATTAAAAATTTGTTCTTGCACTGTTAAGAAACGAAATCATGTATTTCAAAGCAAAAAAGCGGTAGTATCGAGAATGGATGGAACTTTTGCTTATGCACGGTAGAGACATCTACAATTTGTAGATCGATACGCAGGGATGCCATATTCACAGATATGTCTGTATATTTGCAGACCTTTCATTTTCATTGCAGACTTTTGTTCAACGATGCAGACATTTAGCAGACATTTTATTTATAATGTAGACTTTTACAGACATTTGAAATATTTTTTAAATTTCAAATAAAGGTATTCTCTGAAGTTCGGATTTAAAATGTACGCAGTACGCAGTATAGTATTGAAACGCAGTATAGTAGATACGATAAGAAGCTTTGTTGAAATGTTTTAAAATATCGTAGGTATCATTTAAAGTAGAAATCCTTGAAGAAACGAAAACGGTGGGCCACTTGGAGACACAATGGGCCCGGAGATAAGTATTGTATAGGCCCTTTCCGAGGATAACATGGAGTCCCTACTTAGGGTAGTTTTCAATCCCACGCGTGTTCAAACCCATGCAAAAATTACTGTCAAAGCGTTGGTAATTTTGGTCCTTTGCTTTTAAGTCACAACGAAAATCAAGTTTCACAACAACACAAATCATATTTAAGAAACTTAGAGACTTCCTCGAAAAAAAAAAAATCTCATTTTGTCAGGTAGAAACTTCTCAGAAGTATTGGGAGCAAGCAGTTCGTGCAAGAAGAACCTTCAAAAATGCATTACCAAAGTTTTAGATCATACTTACCAGAATTTCAAGACAGAACTTCCCCAAGAATCAGGAGAGGACTTATCAGAGCTTCAGAAAGAAGTGGAGGGGAGAGGACTTCTCTGAAGTTTGGAATTTTTCAGAAGTTTTGGAGTTTTTCCCAGAAATTCAAAATTGAACTTCTCAGAAGTTCAGCAAAAACAACTTCCCCAAATTTCAGACGGGAACTAACCAAGAAGGGCACTACCTATAATTTCTCAAAAAATCTGGAAAACAAAATTTCAGGACGATGCATCATAGAAGTTGAGGAAAGAACTTCTCTCGTGTTCAGGAAATAAGTTCCCAGAAGTTTCGGAAGAAACTTCTCGAAATGTTAGTTGGAACTTCCTAGAAGTGCTTGGCAGCTTTTACAAAGCTCAGAGGAGAACATTCTGCATTTCAGAATAAGGATTTCTCAAAATTCTTTAGGGAGAAAAGAATGAAACTTTCCAGGAGCATTGGGGGTACTTTCTTCTAATTTGAGCACGAATTTACCAATAGATCCGGATCAAACTTCCCCAAAGTTCTGGAGAAAACTTCCCAAAAGTTCAGAAGAGGACTTTTCAGAAGTCCAGGAAGAAACTTCAAGAACAAATTCAAGGGAATTTTCCTTAAAAATTTTGGAATAAAATTTTCCTCGCAGTGCCGGATGGGACCAATCAGAAGTTCGGAAAGAATAAGCTCAGGGAAAAACTTCCCCGAATTGCAGGAAGAAACCTACCAGAGAGGGCACTACCTGTAGGGTCAAGAAGGAATTTTTCAAAAAAATCAGTGAAGAACGCCTCAGAAGTTCGCAAGAGGACTTCTCAGAAGTTGTGAAGAGACGAAAAGTTCAGTTGAAACACCCCA
The DNA here is from genome assembly GCA_034211315.2 of Aedes japonicus. NCBI lineage: Eukaryota > Metazoa > Arthropoda > Insecta > Diptera > Culicidae > Aedes > Aedes japonicus. The sequence goes on along the minus strand of JASCZW010005112.1, from coordinate 137,486 downwards.
GAAGTGCTAGAGAGCTTCCCTAAAGTTCCGAATCAAACATTCCAGCATTTCAGAATGAGAACTGCTCGAAGTTCACAAAATCTCAGAAGTTATGGTAGATTCTTTTTATAAAATCAGGAAGAAACTTTTCAGAAATATAGGGGGATCATTCTAGTAGTTCAAGCAGGAATTTCTCAGATATTCAGGAACAAAGTTCCTTGAAGTTCAGGACAGTACTCTCTGAAGTTCAGAAGAGATTATTTCGGCAGTTCAGAGAAGAACTTCTAAGAAATTCAGGAAGAAACTTCTAGCAGCTTAAGAAGGTTTTCCAAGAAATTCTGAAGAGTACTTTCTCAAAGTTTTGCGGAAACTTTCCTCGTAGCTCAGGATGGGACTTATCAGAAGTTTAGAAAGTACCTATGTTCAGGAAAAAAATTACCAAATGTTTCTGGAAGGTAAGCTTGGGTTCTTAAATGTGAATTTCGAAGAAAATAAGGAGTGACTGCCAAGAAGTTCATGGAGAATTTTGCCTGAAGTTCAGGAGGAAACTTCCCAGAATAAAGTAAAGAGCCTTGCAGAAGATCAGGAGAGAGTTTTCCTGAAATTTAAGAGATAATCACTGACTAACCGAAGAAGCAGTCTATACAAAAATCATTCATATGACCATAATGGTATTGATGATCATGTGTTATGATGACACCATATTTAAATATGGTACACATCATCAATGGTTATTTGTTGAATAAAAAAAAAGTCTGATGAATTTATCAAATGAAAACTAAATTTTGATTTTAAAATACAAAACTGGAAAGAGTGTTACAGGGGGAAAAAAACTATGGAAAATTGTGTCATCTATGCGAAAGCTTCAAGCTTCAGTATCACTTTAAAAATATGAAACAATAGTGTTAGGTTGCATACAATCCAAGAAATAGATGCAGACATGTTTACATAATCACACAAATAGCGAAAATTACATAACTCGCTCTCTTATTACGTCTCTTCGTTGCAAGAAGTCTAATTTTCAGGTTTTTATAGACATTCCCAGACATTAAAAAAAAAAATCTGGCATCTCTGTCGATACGTGAAACTAAGCTCATCTGTCAAGATGCTCGGGGGTTGGAAATATGTAAATATTTATTCTTCGACTGTCAGTAAAGACAGTTACATTGATGAAGGTCCTGAATTATTGTATAGTGTGGTATTTCAATTACTTTTTGAAAAAAACTTAACATTACAGTCAACTGTCAAGCACAATTGCCGATTCGATTAGTCGGCTTCTGTAATACGCAAATTTGCTCGACTCGACTTCTATAATTGACCCCTATGATTACTAGAGTTTGACAGCCCCGACAGTACCGGTGCTCGCCCCATGTGTGCATCAATTCATTCAAAACACCACCATCGATGCAGATCAAGATTCCGAATTACCGAGCTCAATAGATCCCATTCAACGTGAACTGTCATACCGGCAAAGCTTACCACCATTCCTATGATGAAAATTAATTAAAATTCTAACGCATCGCATTCACTGGAGTCACGGGGCGCGGGCTGCTCCATCCGACTCGAACCCTTATGCGGATATGCCGACATTATGTGCCGTTGTTGCAAACAGGAACCAATTATGGAAATAACCCAGCCAAACAAGCTCACAAAAACGTTCGTCCGTGAAAATTGAAGCCCTCTGGAGATGATGGAAAAAGGCATGCACCGACTGGAATGCTCTTTTATTTTTTCCACAATCGTAAAGCTAGGTCCTCGGTACCCTCCTCGCTCCGCACGATGTCAGCGGATTGTGGATGGAAATGCACCGAGAAGTAGAGTTTGAAACCCGGCCGTGGTCCTTAATTCAACCACTAGGACTGCTGCACCACCCAGCAGCATCAGCAGTGTGGCACTTGGGAAGCCATTTCCGCGCGACTACGTGTATACAAATTACATAATAACCTTTTTCAGTCGCTGCAAATTTATCGTCCGCGGAATCCCCGGATGATGGCAACCTGCTTCTGAATGGGTTGAATGGTTTCGTATGTACAGATAGAGTCACTACACACACCGAAATGAAATGTGACAATGCGGGTTTCGTTGGAACTGGCAGTTTTCCCCAATGGGACTATTATATGAATCATCATCAGCACGGATATTGCAGTGCGAGGGCTTTTCATTTACGCATTCCGTGTCATCACTAAATGCAGACTGTGGAAATTATGACGAATAGTAGGAATTCATTGTCATTGAGTAATATAAGGACTGATAAACGCTGGATTTAAGTGGAAATTTAAATGCTTCAGTAATGGTATGTGTATCGTGTCTTATAAAGCAACTTGGCAGTTCCAAATCAGCCGCATTTTTCCCCAGAAGTACAAAAGTAAAACTTTCTTACATCACTGACAGCAGATTATTCTGGACTGGTCTTTTAGAGGAACAAACTGATGTAGATTTTTTAAAGCTCGATTCATTTAATATCTATATGCAGCTTTATCTCAGGATTTTTTTTAATGAAGGCAAAACAATTTTTTTCATTGCACTTTAAGGAAAAAATATCAAAAGTCTTATGGGTACTCTGTTCGTCAATTTTACCCCACCAGCTGTTCAGCTCTGCAGCATTCTGACTCACTTTGCAAGTCATTTGGGTCTAGTTTCAGTAAAGTTTTCAAGCGATCCTAATACCTAATACCCTTTTGGTGCAAGAAGTGTAAAAACTAACGCATCGAACTTACACCAAAAGAAGGCTAAAGGGTGTATTCGATAAAAATGGCACACACATATATACTCATCAAAATTAAACTGATTATCGGATTTTCTTGAAATTTTCAGGGAATGAAGAACTACTAATGAGTTTTGATTTACAACATTTTTTTTTATTCAATTTCGTCTCCCATCCCGAATGCCCGCACCGAAATATTCTTGCCCAGGAAGTTGACGGAAGTCGGCCTTGACGTATGTTTCGTCATCCATCACGATGCAACCGGATTTGGTGAGCAGCTTCGCAGCAGCTTAAAGTTTCCGGGCGCGGGTTTTCGCAGTGATGTTTTGTTTTTCATTCCGGTTTGGGGCTTTTTGCACTTTGTAAACATGTAACCCAGCACGCTTCATGGTTTTCTGCACAAAACCGACTGACGCCTTAGACTTTTTAGCGACATCTCGAATTGACATGTTTGGACGGTTCTTGAATTGTTGTACGACTTTCCTGGCCATTTTACTGTCCATTGGACCACTTTTACGACCACTCCCTTCCTTCCTTTGGACACTCAGACGCTCCTTGAAGGTTCTTATTACACGAGACACAGTTGTATTTGCAATTCCAAGCCTTTTAGCAATCCACCGGTGGGACGCCCCAGGATTTTGATTGTGAGTGCACAAAATTTTCTCACGGACAATTTCTTGTTTCGACGACATGACTGGAACTACTGAATGTATAACTATGAAACTTGGCAGATGTAAATAATACACTATGGATAAGATCTACTCAAATTTCTAGGTTTTTTACTCATACGATTCAAAAGTTACAGAAGATTTTCTGTGTGCCATTTTTATCGAATACACCCTTTATTACGATCACTTGAAAACTCTACTTTTTATCCGAGGCCCGAAGGGTCGAGTGTCATGAATCATTCGACTCAGTTCGACGAACTGAGCACCCCCCCCCCTCTTTCTCTCTCTCAGCCCATCTATCTCTCTCCCTCTCCCTCTCTCTTTCGCTATTGATTTTTTTCCATTGGGACATTTTGTTAGAGATATGAACGAAACAGTATTTAACGGCGTATTCTAATAATAACCATACAGTTCAGTCTCTGATTCCATACTAAACTATTTGTGAACCGATTCTAGTTTTGTTCATGTCAAATCAAATATTGTTCTTGAAAAATGTGATTACGAATCAAATATTGTTCTTGGAAATTCAGAACGATTGGATGATTCCTTGTAAAGATATGTCCAATACAATACTGCACATAAATTGAAGGATGAAAATATTGCAGTTGCAGTTCAAAACCGGACAGGACCACTCCCATCAATTGATGCCGCTCGCATTCTACAGTGTCGTATCAGATGCACCATTCAGCGCACTACCCAGGTTACCAATAAGCAGTACCAAAGCGTCTTCACGGCAGCCTATCATTATTATGAAATTATTTTTTTTTTTTATTTTCGTCAACAGATAAAAATGTTCATCCCAATGACCTTTAAAAAAATAAATTACATACGAAAATTAACAAAACATAACAAAGACATATACGGAACCAACGCTTATTAACCTGGTTTTCGTCGTCGAGTGTTGATGGTCAAGAGATCCAGTAGAGCGGAACAATCAACATTTCCTTGAAGCAGATCACCAATGTAACACGCTTTGGCTACCATACGCCTACCTTCCAACAGTTCCAGGTTGATGAGCTTGCACCGACTTTCATAACTTGGCAATCTGCGAGGGTCTTGCCAGCGAAGATGTCGCAAAGCATAGTGTATAAACCTTCGCTGAACAGCTTCGATCCTCTGGACTGCGTTTTGGTAGAAAGGGGACCAAACGATGGCACAGTATTCCAAGAAAGGGCGAACCAAAGAGCAGTATAATGCCTTCAGACAGTAAACAACCTTGAAGTTTTTTGCGAAGCGGAACATAAATCCTAGCTGCGAAGAGGCCTTGGTAACAATATACGAAATGTGAACCTTAAACGACAGTTTGGAGTCGAGCATTACTCCCAGATCCTTGACCGTTGTTTCTCGTTTCAAGAACGTACCTCGAAGGATGTAGTCGTGGCGACCCATCGCACGTTTTCGGCCGAAGGAGATAGTTGAGCATTTGGATACATTTAAGGACATTCTGATTCGGCACCGGTTATCGAACACTTGCAGTTCCTGCTGAAGAAAGTGGGCGTCTTCCGGACATTTTATAACGTAGTACAGCTTCAGGTCATCCGCGTAGGATAATTTCAGCCATTTGAGGACCAAGTTCACGTCGTTAATATATAGCAGGAAAAGGAATGGGCCGAGGTGGCTACCTTGAGGAACGCCGGATGTTACCGGAAAGCTAGATGAGGCGTAATCGGCAATCTTCACGGACATAGTTCTACCAGTCAGATATGAACGGAGCCAGTTCAACAGTTGATCGTGAACCCCCATATTGCCGTATATAGAAATGACAATCTGATGGTTCATTTTATCGAAGGCCGCAGAGAGATCTGTGTAAATGGCGTCTACTTGATGACCGCGTTCAATTTCGCGCATGATGAACGATGTAAATACGGTTAGATTGGTCGCCGTGGAGCGCTTGGGCACAAAACCGTGTTGCGCTGGAGAAATAGTCGGTGAATAGTCATTGACCAGCCTTTGGAGAACAATTAGTTCAAATAGCTTGGATACGGAGCTTAGTGCAGCAATCCTTCGATAGTTGGTGACGGACTGTTTGCATCCCTTCTTGTGTATTGCGAATACAAATGACCGCCAAATGTAGCCAGGGGCGCAGCAAGCGTGTTTAGGCAACGCTTCAGGACAATTGAAGGTATACCGCCAGGACCGCATCCAGTTGAAGTTTTCATCTGCTTCCCGGCTGAAATCACCATATCACTATGAATAGTGAAAGCAGAGCCAAATACAGACATGCGGGGAACATTGCTAGTAGCCGCTTCGAGGCTTTCGGCGTCCAGAATTTCGTCGCAGAAGACACTGCTGAACTGCGTACGGAACAAGCTGGCGATATCCACGATAGTGTCAGCTTCAAGAGTGCCATTCGTCCTAGAAGAGGGTAAGCCGGTTTCTTTCCGTTGTTCGTTCACAAACCGCCAGAAGCTTTTCGGGATCTTTTTGAGACGACTCTGCAATTGAAACTGATGGGCGTTGTACAAGCTATTATTGAGGTTTTTGTAATCGTCGTTGGCGCGAGCGTAGTTTGCCCTCGTGGAATCGGTGCGATATCTGCTGTGTTTCCTCAAAGCCCTTTTAACTCGTTTCAAGTGTTTTAGGTCAGAATTATACCAGGCAGGTTTGGGAGGCTTACGGTTGATTTTCTTAGGCACGAATTGATCGACGGCGTAAAGCAAAATACAGCACATAGTCGAAGCAGCAAAATTTGCATCCCCGTTTGCAAGAGTCGTGTTCCAGTCCACGTGGTTGAAGTCATAATAAACATTTTCGAAGTTGTCATGGAAGCTGTACTCAGGATTTAACTCCAGCGTCAGTAGCAGAGGGGAATGGTTTCTGCAGCTTGTCGCTGGGTCCCATTTGTGACATGATCCAATCGGATATACACCGCGCAAATAAACAATGTTCCGGTTTTGGTGGATATTGCCACCCAGAGATGTTCAACCGTTGAGTTTTCGGGAGGTTCAGAAGGCGAGATTTGAACGTTGACCGCACGGCAAGAAGGACTCCACCACCAGATTTCTTGTTGCTGTTGAGCGGCGATCGATCTAGTCGGTACACATCGTACGTGTCGTCGAACAGTTGCTTCGATAATGTGTTGCTGTTTAGCCATGTTTCTGTGAAGGCGTAGATATTGTAGCATGCGTCACTGCATGCCAACTGGTACTCGGCGAGCGAACTGTTAATGCCTCCTACGTTCTGGTAGTACAGAAGGGCTTTCGATGAGGAGGCAACGGAATCGACCGGTATCGATCTAGAAATGGAAACAGCATCAGGCCGGGCGACGTCATTAGAAGAAGGATACTTGCCTTGGATGGCAGCTTGGAGAGCCCTGTCCCCGTCACTAGACCCAGGGCCGGGACGACTTCGATGGTTGGAACGGACAAATACAGCGTCACTGATACCGGTAGTGGGCACAGCTGGGCTAGGAGGGTCCAGGGCCTCCATATTGCTTTGTGACGTGCGTCCCAGACCGATTGAAGTGGTCGATGTGTGTTCATGATGAGCAAAACATGTTAGGTGATGGGTATGTAGCGGGCTGGTTGGGCATAATAGCGGCGAGTTACTGCAAGCATCAGCATGCGAGGAAGCGGCACTGGAAATCGGGAAAGCATCAGGAGCAGAATACCTTGAATAACACACATACTTGCCTGGAAGTTCAGGTTGGGAGACCCTCCCCCTAACTCTGACCACAGGACCGGGATGGCTGGAATGGCAGGAACAGATGCTAGATAGATGATTAACTTCGATTGGCACGACTGGGTCGGAGCGGTTGAGGGCTCCCGTAATGCCTTGCAGTGTGCATCCCGGTTTTGTGATAGTTATGGTATCCAACGTAGGATGAAGACGGTGGTTTAAATCAAACGAGGTGTTTTTAGAAACCCCTGTCCAGATTTCTTGTCTTTGTTGACAAATTCCCGAAAAAGATCCCTTCTGGCCATGTGTCGGCACTGAGAGCCACCTCATGGTACTTTTCGTCGACCCCAATTTTAAACGAAATGAATCGCATAGCCGTTGGATCAGCATCTTTCTTCACTAACTTTCTAACCTCGATCGGTTCGTCGCAAGGTATACATTCAGAGGCTAAAGCGAGAATATCATCTTCCGTAGCACTGACTGCAATGCGAGACAGAAATATCCAACATTTTTCTAGTTCTGGGGGAACAGTTGCAACCGATGGAATGTTCGCAGATGGCTTTTTTGTGCCGCGCGATAAACTAGGCTGATCGGGTGAAATTAATCCTGCTGCGCCAAACGATCGTTTGTTGCTTTTCCGAGCCAGACTAGGCCAACCGGAGGATAAACCGGGTGCAGCAGCAGGAACAGCAGAAATTTTCGTGGCCAGAACTTCGACTTGCTCCCTGTTTTTTTCTAACTCTGTTCTAACTCCCTCCAGAGCTGAACGATGTGTTTCGCGCAGATTTTGTAATGCCTCCGTTAACGCCCTAAAAGCGTCCTGAACGTGTTTCAAGTTCATAATCCCTGAGCAGCTGTTGCAAAACCAGACGAGATTAGGTTGTTCGCTGATTAAATCCATGTTTGCACGGGATAAGGAGACGCAATCAAGATGAGCAACTTTTTCACAAAATCCCTGGCATTTAATAAATTTTAGGATTTTCACCGGCTCAGAGCACTGAAGGCAGCTTAATTCCATTCTGAAGCTTTTATGCTAGATAACCACATAATACTTCATTAATGCTATTTTGCATTCGAAATGCTTATTACAGGCTACAATCATTTAAATAGCATTTTTACTGAAAATTTACGACAGATTGCATTCAAGATGCTAATATTTTGCTAACATAATGCTTGAAGCATCTGAAATGCAGATGTAGGGTTAATTTACTGCATATGCTAATGCTTATTGGATAGCTGGGTAGATGCAACTCTACACAGGTAATCAATAAGCATTAGCATATGCAGTAAATCAACCCTAAATCTGCATTTCAGATACTACAAGCTTTACATAAGCATTATATCAGCATCTCGAATGCTATCTGTGTTAAAGTTGAATTTCAAATGCTATTTTAATGCTTGTAGCTTGTAATAATCATTTCGAATGCAAAATAGCATTGAAGAAGCATTATCATAGCATTGCAGTAAAGCAGCCGTATATTGGGCCAAATGCGGCATTTATGTTGCATTTAAGGTAACTTAATTGCTTGATAGGCTGCCGTAAAGATGCGTTGGAACTGTTTATTGGTTACCTGGGCATAGACTCTATAAAATTAGAGCAGGATCGATAGATGCGAGTGGTTTTGTCCGGTTTTGAACTGCAACGTGTATATTCAAAAATTACCCCAAGTCTTCATTAACTATTACTGCACAGTTCTCAACAAACATGTTCTTATTTACATATTGACATATTGAGCTCTTTTTCCAATACAAAATTATACAGCATGTTCCCGAGCAAATTTGAGTCGTTTCGCTTTGTTGACTTTGCTAATAAAAGACAACTTCTTACAAAACCTGCTCTTCATACCGTGTTCAGCGATCCTTCTGCGTAGAGTACTGTCCGAGATCGGCTGTTGAATCACTTCCTTGATCTCCCTGAGGGTAACCTTCGGATTTTTCTTAATTTCTCGAATGATTCTCGCATCTGTTCGGGAATCTGTTCTACGTTTCCTTCCCCTTCCTGGGCGATCAGCTACTGAACCATAGGTTTTGTACTTTGCGAAAAGTTTGGTAACCGCTGCTTTGCTGTATCTATACTTTTCACCAATCTTGCGATGCGATTTACCTTTCTCGATGTCACGAATAACACATTTTCGGATCTGCAAGGGAATAGTTTTGCTTGCAACGGTATTATCCATGGTTATTTATTTAACTCGCACTGAATCTTTCTGACCGACAACTGAAATCCGTAAGAAGATAAACAAACACTTGGAAACGTCAAAAAAATGAATACGAGGGGCGTTTGGATGTAAAAACTATATAAAAACAACATTGAATCAATGCACATTTTAAATGTATATTAGAATTTTGATTGGTTTGGAAAATTTAGAGGTTATATCGAGCTAAATTTCTAAACAGAGTTCAAAAAATTCGAAGGAGAATTCCGAGAATTATTTCATCAAAATCTTACAGAAAACTTCTCAGTAGTTCGAAAGAAACATCCATGGGTAATTTGAGGTTAAACTTAAGAATTGGATTGACATTGACAAATGCATCTACCGTTTTGAACTGTGTTTAATTTATAAATTTTCAAGCACAGTCTTCAAAATGACATCAGATTCGCTACGTTAGAAGGTTTGGCTAAAATTTAGTTTTTAAATAATTTAAAATTGAAAAGTTCTACAGGATTTTTTTGTATTTTGTAAATAAAATAAATGATTTAAAAAATTTCTAAGATGGTGGATCAGATGTAATTTTTAAAACTGTTTTTCAAAATTTATAGTTTATAGTAACACAGTTTCAAATTCAAGTTACTTTTGAGCTACTGTCAAAATTTCAGCTCAATGCATCCTTTGAGTACTGACATAGGAAATGTCAAACAAGATAATTTTGTATGAAAAACTGTAGATGTATATAATATTTCCGCCACCAATAACCCAAAATAGCCAACACCAATAACGCTGAAATAGAACCTTTGGATTGAAAATCGAACCCTTTAAAAAATGTTAAGAATAAATGTTAAACAACTGTTATAAGAAATGTGAAGGGAATTTTGATAAAATTTCCAAGGAAATATTGAGAAGCGTTTAAAAAAAATAATCAGAACTCTTTCTCTACTAAGTGAATGCAGATGGGAACACACTGTTTTTACAAGCGGTTTATTTCGAATATTTACCTTCGAATTTAATTCATATGGTTTGATTCTTAGGTTACTAAAAATATGTATTTCGAAGAGTCTATTGCAGGCATCATTGAGTTATTTTTTTTTAATTTGTAGAAAATAATATATAAATAACTGTTTCAACAGGTTAACCATATTTTCAATAAAAGTAAGCCTCACGTGTGGCAAGATTACCCCCTATATTAATGAATAAAGTCGAGGAAATTACAAAATCTCAAAACTTCGATAAACTTTGTTATCACCAAATTCATTGGTGATACATAAAATAGGCGTAGCTAGGGAGAGGGCAGGTGGGTGCGACTGCCTCCCTGACTATGCAATCAAATTTAGCCTTTGTGAAATGGATTCGCAAACGCAATCATCTCCCGAAAAAAATAGTCATTCCGGGAAATGGCGTCTGAGAAATGGCCTTTGGGAAATGGTCTCTGGGAAACTACCTCTAGGAAATCCTCTCTGGAAAATAGACTCTGGAAAATGGACTTTGGGAAATAGCATCTGGAAAATACGGGAAAGCAATAATTTCCCGAAAACAAAATTAAGACAAGAAAACATAAAGTACAAAGATTTACTCTGGAAAGTAGGTCGATCCGGGGAATTACTTCTGGGAAAAGGATTCCTGAAAATGGTGTATGAGAAATAGCATCAGAAAAATAGTTCCCGGAAAACAATCAATTTCTCGAAAAAAAAAGACAGATACCCGCTCTGAAAAATTAGTCATTCCGGAAAATGACTTCTGGGAAATGGTTCCCGGGAAACGACCTCTGGGAAAAGGCCCCTGGAAAATGATTTAAGTAGAGAATACATTTCCCAAAAAAAAAACGAGGAGAGAGATCCGGAAAATGCTTTTCAACGTTCGCTCGTTATTAAACAGCACGAAAAAAAACTAACCTTTAACAGATGCAAAATTTCGAGCGATGTGAATGTATTGTTTATGTATCGGAATTTTCATAAATTTAATTGTCGTTAACTACGGTGTTTATCGATATACCAACTTTACATCCTATACGGTACAGTGGAGTAAATGAAAAGTGTGGGGAAGACGGTATACGCACTTTACTCCTTCAGAAATAGTTGCTCGTTCAAACTATTTCAATTTATTTCCTACAAGTCGGTAGAGATTATGAATAGAGATATGGTAGAGGTAGAGGTAGATAGGTAGAGATTATGAATAGATTATGTTTCATTTCAAATTAGAAATATTTTTGAGAAAAATCCTGGGGGGGGGGCCTACAGAATTCTGGAGGGGGCCTGGCCCCCTAGGCACCCCCAGTAGTTACGCCAATGTATGACACACCAGATTTACACCACGTATGGTTCAAAAACTAATTTTCCAAAAATGTGTATTATCCATTGCAAAAATACACATGCATCTTTAAAATAATAATATTATTATGCTTAGAAAATTATATGAATACGATATAACGAGTTTTTCAATGACTTCAGAGTTGCAATAATGACAAAACGTTTTTGTGTCGCTGTTACATGAAAACAAGGTCGTTGCAACATGTGTGCGGATGACAACATTATCGACCGGTACAGTTGCTCTTAGTCGCACGCTACGTGTTCCCCATTCGTGTCCCAATTCGCGAATTAACTATCATTTTCACTTAAACTTGACAGGTGGAAAATGATCGATTAAGTCTGCTAGTCGATCTGACCTATTTCTGACAGACGGGAACTCAATTTTGACAGACATCTGATCAAAAGTTTGTTGATCAATCATAGAGGGATTTTAATCGATTAATCGATTATTTTCTATCTGTCCAGTTAAAATTCATTCGTGAATTTGTACACAGCCTAAGCGCACATAAACTACGGCCATTTGCACTGCTGAAATAACATAGTTCTAGACAAAACAGTCACAAGGTCGAGAGTAACATTTGTAAACAATGACTTCTAGCGTATTTTTCGGGGATCCGCTTGCTTCTACAAACAAAATAGCACCAGAAGAGGAGAGTTATTACCTTCCCGTCAGTAGTGGATGTAGATGTTAGCAACCTGTCGTGTCCAGGAAATTTACGTTTTAAGTCATTGTTTACAATTGTTACTTTCAACCTTCTGACGATTTTGTCTAGAATAACTGATCCGGCAAAAATCCTCTTTTCAACACAATAAGCCGAAAAGTCGACTAACTACAACATTCTACATATCTTCTTACATGCAAAATACCATGTTGAGCGGTTAGTTTTTATTTAGGATTCTGTCCCCTTCGTTCCACAGAATGCTCGTTATCCTGTCAGTGCGTTTAAATATCATACTGTGCAACTCGTCCAAGTAGGGGGTTACCATTTTTTCCGTATGCATCAATTTGGCCAACCAGTCAGATTTGATGCATATGCATGCAAGCGATGGATGATGAAATTTGATACCGACGAGGGAACGGCAGTGCATTGGGAGTGGGCGCAATACGAAATAAGGATTACAAACTGTTTTCGGGGGTTGTTGATTTGATTAACCCTGTTTTAAGCTTGTTCTCAAATACGGTAGACACAGACGCGTCAGGTTACTCGTTTGCTATTGGCTTTCAAGTGTTTGCTTGACGGCGGCGACGGCGGCGGATGGATCGGCGGTAGGGGAAAGAGGGTTAATGTTGGCTTTATGGCAAAGCATTCTCATTATTGCCGAGCACGGTTCTGAGCCCTCGGCCGACTTTGCCATTCCGAAGCAATACAGACATATGTACGATGATTGCCAGGATATGTAAATGCGTGTAATGTATCTCTCGTCCAATGCTTGGCTGCAAATTAAACAGAAAGGGGGAAGAATTGTGAAATGTTTGCATAATTTTATAAAGAACACCACCAGAACCAGTACCAGGTCATACGAGGGAAGAAAGGCAATTCATTAGCCGCAAAGACGGAATTCATTTCATAGATCTCAACAGCTAGCCGTGCAACTTTCACCTCGATTTCGCGAGTCTTAGTGAAGAACCCAAACCTTTTGCATGGGAAACATGTGCGTTTAAGGTGAACATGTTTACAACGGTCCCGTCTCGACGTGATGAGTCCTACTGTTTTTTTTTTCAAAGCTGCCGCTCACAAAAGTGCCGACAATTCTTGTACTAACTACTTAGTTATGCGCGCAACGTTTCGTCCGTCTTGCGATGAAATACGATTAACTTCTTGATTATTGAGTCTCTTTACCCACTACTCGTAGAATCGTCGAAAGACGAGATGGTGATGATGGTGCGGCAAATGTGAGACGATGATGATGATGATGATGATGATGGTACAGTAGAAGCTTTCCTTCATCTTGATAAGGCTTCTCCGAGGCAAATGGTTCCACTTTCCCACAAAGCCCTTGTGACGAGGCTGAACGTCTCAATTCTGTTGCTTAAACATCACATGGATGCACAGGATGTGCCCTGAATAATCGGAGAGACGATGATGATGATGAGGGAGAACAAGTTTCTCCCTGACTTGGATGGCATCATTAGCAAAGTATTAATTGTTCGGTTTGCAAGATGAACAACGATCCGTTCTAGTACGGTTGTTTTGCTTCACAAAGCAAGGAATTTTCTCAAGAAGCTTTCCTGCTCAATGGATTTGCTTAGCAATCGTGCGTGCTTTTATCAGTTAAGATCTCGGCCCAAGACTGGGTCTGAAATGATAGAGGTATTAGGGTAACGGGATGTAATGTTAGCCTAGCCCCTTCATTCAGCCTATGTACCAAATATGTCATTAGTTCAGCGATATTCGACAAATTCACGATGAAATTATGGCGATCAACTCGTTCTTAAGGAATTTTACCGTCTCTTTATTGTGGTGTAATTATCCGAAATTGACGATAACTTTATTTGTATGATATGATGTATGATATGTACTACCACCCATTGTAGCACGGAAACTAAGTCCGACAGCAATGGGCACTCCTCGCTGTTAGACTTGATCAAGCTTTAAAAACCACTGATTATTCTAACCATGCCATTGTATGAAGGGCCAAAAAGGGGTTGGGTGTATTGATAGGCAACATCACTTATACGTTCCCACAGGGATATAAAGAATCTCCTTCCAACAACAAGATTGAACGATTGATCAAAAGAGCAAGCCATCTAACATGAGGATGCCCCAATGGGCAGGGAGAAGAGCCCGCCCTCTATTTACAAACTGTTAGCAATGCGGAGTTGGCATTCCCACTCTTCCCACCCAGAGTGCTTCAATCGGGTGCCCTGGTGGTCCCTTCCATCGCCATGAAATATTTATATAATAGTGTATATATTTATGTACATGAAAAATACTACAAGCATTCGTATCTATTATATATGATCTTCATTCGGTTGATCCTAAAATGCAAGAAATGTTGTAAATTGTTAGTGTGTAGAGTTCTGTGGGTCCACCCTTACGCACGTTTTCGTTCGTTTTCAGCAATAGCAGCAAAACACCAAAAACGTGTTGTAAGGTATCCTGAAAAAGTTGGTTAAATCTATTGAAATTTTACAGAACTTACATTTATACATTTTAATTACCTGTTGCCATGTCATTTGATGTTGATATAATAACAGCAATCCACTTTTATTTTTGCTGGCCTAATAGTTATTGCTTCTGAGTAACGAGTTGCTTATGAAACAGAGAAGATTCAATTGAAAGGGAATTAAAGACAAATAGAGATAAAAAACCGTAAGTAATGTTTATATAATCTATGAAGCAAAATCAATAAAACAATATAATCAAATATAATGATATTGTGAGTTATGACACAGTAATGACAAAAATTGCACTAATTTGATGATAATATATAAATTATTTTAATGGTAGTATATAAATCACGAAATTATTTTAACGGTAATATATAAATCACGAAAACACAAGTAATGGTCAAAATGGTATTTAAACATGAGCTGATGCTTTAATATAGGAAAAAACGCCAAACTTGTGACTAAGAAATTTGCGGCGAATGTGGTTATCGGGGTAAAAACTGTAAAAAAACACATGTTTAGGGTAAAATGGGGCAAGATGGATCATTTATTTACCCCGGCACAGCATGAAACCAACACCATTCGATTTCTCAGAGTTTTTCACATAAGATATGTCCTTTTTCAAGCAAAAAATAAAATGGCAATTGTAGTTATCGTAGTAAAAACTGAAAAACACACAGATATAGTGTGAAATGGGGCAAAATGAGCCTCTGAACAGGATGAAATCAGTGACAATCGATTTATTTATAGGCCTGTTGAAGTGGCGGACTTAGTCCGTGCTTCAACCTACCCCGCAGTGGGATGTTAGGCAAAAATGTCGTTGGTTCGAGTACCACTGTACACATGCCCTTTTCGCTCAATTTTCCTAAAAAACATCTGCTATATTTCCAAGCCTGCCGCACACTAGCGGAATTATCAAAACTTTCTCTTCATATCTTTCATTCTAGCCAAAAACATTGTTGTTCACTCTTGGTGCCTCATGGTGATGAGCGAACATCTCCTTCTACATCATAATCGTTACTCCTCGCACGGAGAATATATAACATAACAATTAATGTAACTTTTTCATGTCCTATTTTTGCCGTGTATCACACCAACTCGTTTTATAATTTGGTCCTAACAACATCACAGAAGCCAATTAAATTTAATTTTAATGACAATTTAGATTATTAAGGGTCTTTGAAAGTTTGAAAAATCCAGGCTACCATTTCGAAAGGGGTTATTTTTAAATTATACATTTTTTAAACTTTAGCGATAATACAATTATATTAGGTGGTTGATTCTGTTTATTACCAAAAACTTTAAACACCATTTAATGATCAGCTCTGACAATTGTAATTATTTGCTACCTAAAATAACCGTTGTGTAAGTTTCACAATTAAATGTTGTGCACGTATCATAATCCCAGGCTGCCACAAGAATTTATGTAACATATCATCCGCTATGATAGAAAAAATACATTTCTGGAGATATGAATACATGTTGGATGAAGCAATGCGTATTTGTGAGTCATGCGGTGGAATTTTGACGCACAATAGGAATCCCACCACTAGAAGGGGTCTGGCTAGACTCGAAAACTGACGTGAAAATATCGACCTTGTGCTCGCGAAAAAGTCCGTAATGAGCGGGTGAAATCGCACTCGAGAACGCCTGAAAAGTGTTCTCCAGGCTAGTAGAAATCGCGTACGTTGTGGAAGTGATATTTTCCATCGCTAAAAAGTTTGGAAAAGTGGTGAAAAAATAGCTTTTTGTTTGGCTCTCAGCCTCCATTGGCAGTGAAGAGAAGTTTTCTTGCTGTTTTTTTCGCTCAACCTCTCCTCTCGCGCTGAGCTGATAGCGCTCTCTCAGTCTGTCGCTTGCGTGTACACTTTTGGGAGAAGTGCAGTGCACACTGAGCCAGAATAAAATTAGCAGGAATAAATTATTTTCACTATGAAGATGCAACTTTAGAACGAAACTGTCTTCAGCAAATTTGCAGCCTATAATTAGGGCTTAAATTTGAAATCAGTTTCAGTTAGGGTGGTCCTTGAATATATTGAAATAAAAATTCTATCTTTCTCATTTCTTGATATAAAGCAATACTGTGTTCGACAAAGTTGTTCCTTATTAAATTTAAAGCAACTTTGCTGCAAAAATCATAGCCGTAGGTCTTTTGTGTCAATAGTTATGATCATTTTTATGCTTAAGGGTAGGGTGGCCCTGAGAAAATTAGTGTTTTTCGCCTAACTTTTTCATTTTAAGTTTTATGAAAACGGTGTTTTAGCAAATTTTTAGAACTCATTAAAACACACATTTTGATGAAGAAAAAATGTAATTTTATGCATCCGTTCAAAAGATATCGTGATTTTAGTCCAAAAATTACGACTTTTTCAAATTACATTATTTTTTAAAGGGGGAAAAACGGGGATACAAATACGATTGCATATGGATGGTAAAGATAAGAGGTCTCTTTTGTTTATAAATGTTCAGGTGAATTTAGAAGAATTTGGGGTTAAATGGTACTATGAATGTATGTCCTTTTTAAAATAAAATTCGTGATTTTTTCTTAAATGTTGATGACAATGACGAGTAAATCGCCATATTTCAATAAAGAACTAATATTTGCATTGTGTTCAATTTAAATCGATGAAAATGGAAAATGGAAAATGGAAATGTATGAGTTTCGATTATATATTTTCCAAATGTCTCATCTAAACACAAACCAAAGGTACAAAACCTGTGCAAAGTGAATTATTGTTTTCATTATCAAAGGGCCAATAAACCAAATGTAAAAATCTCTTAGTATTTCAAAACATATTCGGTTGAGTTTGTTTTGTGAAAATTTCTGTTGGGTAAAGCGAATAAAGCTGGCAATGCCTTATATCATAAAATCAGGAAGAAACCCATTCGACAACTACATTTCATGAATAATCGATCGAATGGGACGAACTTGCATTCATGAATAGACCCAATTTTATGCTTAAGACCGACATTTATGAGTTATAAAAAAATGTAATCGATCGCAAGTGTGCAATTGGTTCCGGTGAGCTGAAGTTAGAAGAGTGTTGCGTGTCGCGGGATCGCGCCGTGCTCGCGATTTATTGTGGGGGTATTGTGGGGGAAGATATTTCCTGCAACCAAGTGCCAGTATCTAGAACAAGAATTTAGGAGAAAATACCACAACCGTGCTAAAGTGAATTTTGATTCGATGTTCAGGATAAGCTTGTAAATTAATCATTGCAAGAAGAGTGTATTAGACACAAATATGTTGCTACCGGAATGTTTCCGACACGTCGGTGACGGCCGGGATGTGGACGAGTGCCGACGGCAGCAGCTGCGGTCCAGCAGGACTTGGCCATCTAGGATATTGAGGTGAGCTGGTTTGCAAAGCAACAAATAATTTATTTCTACTATATTTTGAAGACAATATCTTATATCCTGTTTTATTTTATTTTGTCTATTTTGTTTTGTTTTGTTTTTAGTTATGCTTGTCTCTTTTCAGTAACATTGGAGCGGCCCATTGCTTTTGGCGAAAAGTGCTACATATTTTCAGCGTATCGTTAACCAAAACGAACCCGGCTGCTAACCTATCCCCAACTATTCAACATCTCAGTGATTTCTCGTGGAAGTGCATACGATTTCTCGGCTTCCTAAAAAGCGAGTACCATGTCAACAAGTTCCTTCCCATTCCCTACTTGACCAGCATTAGGACACGGCCGGCGCCGGTATTGCTTTATAATGGGTCACCAGTTTTTACACATTGAAGATGTATGTTAGTCCCAAACATCATTTGTTGGTTCTTTGTGCAAATACAGCAGATCTGGCAATAACGGAATTGCATCCGTGGGCGGTCAATCATGCTCATGCTCAATAGGAATCCCACCACTAGAAAGAGGCGTTCAGATGGAAACGAAGCAAATTGTTATCAGGATTTTAAGGACCCACAACAACCAAACATGTCATGAAACAATATTCAATATATTGCTTAAACATTATTTTCATGTCAGATGGAGCAGCGGCCCATTATAAGAACAAAAAGAACTTTGCCTGCTTGTGCAATTTCAAGTCCAAGTATGGATTGGAAGCAGAATGGCACTTCTTTGCAACGTCTCATGGGAAAGGTCCATGTGATTGTTCTCTCAAGCGAATAGCAAAGAGAGCAAGCATTGCTCAAGATTATGGAAACACAATCAAAACTCTTCGGGAACAATATGACTGAGTAGTCTAACAGACAAATACAAATATTACAAAACTACGTTTGAATTTTTCTAATTTGATAATACTTGATGCATATTTATTTAAAGACAATTCAAATATGACGTCTGCTATTTTTTTTTAGATTTAGCAGCCCCCCTCTATCACAATTTTTCCCACACCTTTTACACGTACAGTAACAAATCTTGACCTTCCTTTTGACACCCTCCTTCCCCCACCCCTCCAAAGATATACGACGCCATATTTAATCGCCCTAAAAATTAGAATTTCCGAACAAGCAGTTATGAATTACTTTTACATAAACGTACATTTTTGGTTTTGTTTTACTGATGTAAAGGGAAATTGAATGTTCTTGACCCTTTTGAAATGTTAGTCTAGATGATTATTGTTTTTTTGCAAAGACGTTCAATAAATTCAATTCTTTATGACTGCTAAATTTGATTGGATTCTAAAGGGGTGTTGAATACCAAAACTAGACGAGTTTGCGTGATACACGCTAAAAATTGGACATGAAAGTTGTTGTTAGAAAAACCTTTTTTTCGTTCATATTGCCCATCTAGCAGTGTATGGTGAACTTTTAGACAATAATATTGCTTTTATTGAAAAAAAATTTCGTCCAATTTTAAGCTATATTTAGCTATTTTTTGCAAATTGACTTTAGATTTTGAAATATTTTTTTTAGCGTGTAAGAATCGATTTTATAATTTTGACAATTTTTTCCACAAACGTTTAAACTATTTTCTAGAAGTCCCCAATACATCAATTCAAAATTAAATCAAAGTTCTTTCCTTTTTATTATTTTTTACCCTAAGAAAATCGATCAAAAAACTAAATCCCTTTTCAAATTGTAGTCTAGATAAATTAAAAAAAAAAACAAAGAGAGAGAGAGAGTGAGAGAGACAGAGAGAGAGAGAGAGAAAGAGAGAAAGAGAGAAAGAGAGAGATGCATAAAGGCGAAATAAAACTTCCATGAACAATCTACTACAAAAATGCAAAATAACCAAATATCCAAAACATGAAAAAAAAAAAAAAGGATAAAACAACTTTATTTCACAAACTTAAAGTTTAACCTCGTATAAAACAATAGAAAACAAAATTACAGAAAATCTTAAATGAAATAAAATCCTTTAAAGATTATGAAACTGAAAGGAATTAACGAAATTGACAATTTAAATTCTCTAAACCATAAAGTCAAAATGTCTAAATCCTAGGAAAAAAAATATGTGCAAAATAACCATTCCACAGTTTTCAATTTTTCTTTGCCAATCCAAAGCATACAATCGCATATTGGTGCGTCAAGCAGTGCTGCAAATTGTCATTCGGACCTAATGCAACTTATTTGCCGTTTACTCGAATTTTTCACTAGAAAACTCGCCTGTATCTGGATTCGAACCCTTGACCTCCCCCGGATTGGAAAACTGTCCCGTTTACCGACTGCGTTATGAGGCCCCTCCACCGATCCAAGAATCAAATATCGTTAACAATGCATCACGTTGACGAAACACCCCGTGTTCAACTACTCTTCCTATTGTTTTGCCTCCCTTGCTAATGCGGATGAGTTCGGAATCGGTGCCATCGTCAGCGAAAATATTTTGCGCTCCAAAAAATCAGCTCTTCTCTTCCATCCTTCCATCCATTCATTCATTCATTCATTCGTTCATTCGTCGTATCGGCTAGCCGGTAGGAAGCTGTAGCATAGGTATTCTGAGTGAATCTACCGAAGAGCATTCGATGCTTCTCTGACTGACGACGACGACGACAACGACGACGATGCTGAGCAGCTTTTTGAAAAGAGGATTCAAGCTATTCAATGATTTCTCCTCTGCTCGTTCCTGTCTGTCAACCTCTCTTAGCCCCCCTTCTATGTGTCCACATTAGGATATATTCATATAAATTTCCACACTGAACACATTCGGTGCATGTTGCTGTTGCTGAAAGTGCAGTTGTGTAGCCTTCTTATCTGAATTGTATACAGAAATGCAGTGTGAGCAGAGAATGCGCTCGAGTAGAGCGCCGGAAAGTATTATTTTTCTTTCTTTTTTTTAAATTTTGAATGCTTCCTCCATTCTGCTTGGACGGATCAGAAATTTTATAATTTTTCATTGCCCTGATCCTTCGGAAGAATGGGAAGCACTCTTACTCAGATAGACTCGTATTCTGTGGCGTATGTAGAGCGATACTAATCGATGTGGATGCGAGAGTTGCATTTTCTCTTTTTTTGAAAATTCAAGCCCACCAATTCTCAGGATGTGAAACCTGGACGACTTAGGTTCAGAGGAAAATTAAATCGCAGTAGGCGCCTTGTGCGGATCGACCACGTTTCTACAATTCAATTTTTCTTCTCTCCCTCCGCCTGAGGCGAAATAAATCACAAAACGCACGCCAGTGCATTCACGTAGAAGCGGGAAGAAAAATACGGCTTATTATTTATTAGCAGAATGAAAGATGCCATTTAGCTCACTTTTGTTTACGCGAAGCGAATTTGCTTGCATTCGCCGCACTCGACGACCGGTTCGACGTGGCTTGCTGGGGTTTAGGTTCTTCGAGCTTTGCCAGGGCAACCGCGGCGAGCAGCAGCAGCCAGTTGGAGTTGGAGGGGAAATTGAAATTGTTGGAAAAAAGAAATGCATTATGCAGTTTTCTGCACTCCACGCTCTTCGGGGTTGGAGATTTTTTTTTTGTTTTCCTGTGTCAGTCAGTTCCCCGCCGGCCGGTAGTTGCTCTTGGAAGGTACAATATGTGAATGCTTGATATTTGAAAAGCGAAGCGAACATTTTGCGGGACGTGAGAATGAATTTTTATTATGCTCGGTAATAAATGGCTTTCGGTACGGAGGTTTGCTACAAACTATTGTTGAGTGGGTCTGGAAAGTTAATGGATGAGGATATTTTCCATATGCTCCTCTCTGGCTGAGCTTGGCCATTTAGGTATGAGGTTGAGGGTTTTGTTTACGGAAGAACTACTCTTACGTTGATGGGAAAATGTGCGTTTTTTTTGTGTAGTAAAATTGAAAGGAATTGAAAATTGGCTTTTGCAAAAATATTTCAAATAATAAAAATTGCAAGATAACATCCATGCATTTGCTAGATGCTAGCTAACATACATGCATTCGTTCATTCAGGTCGGAGATGAGGTACCGAGACAATCTCCAGAGTAAAGCTTGCTTCAGATAGAATTGGAACAAAAACAATTGCCTGTATTTCAGTTATTTATTATTGAATTCAAGATCTTTTTTTATACAAATGTAGCGTTTTCTTCATACTTTTAAGAAAAAATACGGATAAAATTATTCGTCACGGTTTCGAAGGAATTCTCGAATTTTTCCTGTAACACGGCTCATTAGGCGGCGCACACCTTCTTCGTCCATCGTTTTAGCTATCTTATTCCACCAGGTCTTCATCTGATTGATGTCTTTGACAACCTTTCCCTTTGCCTTGAGTCTCCTCTTCATGATTGCCCAGTATTTCTCAATAGGGCGGAACTGGGGGCAGTTGGGTGGGTTAAGGTTTTTCGGAACAACCTGGACTTCTTCCTCTGCATACCATTCTTGAATGACTTTGCTGTAATGACAGCTTGCCAAATCTGGCCAAAACATTACGGGATGGTCGTGGGATCGAATGAACGGCAAAATTCGTTTTTGGAGACACTCTTTTTGGTATCGTTCCGACGTCATTGTCTTATTTGTAACGAAAACTTTCGTTTTTTTGCCACAGCTGCAAATGCCCTGCCAAATCATGAATTTTCGTGCAAATTTGTCGGCAAAAACAAATTTAAATTTGGCTGGAACATCCCCCCGAGCCGTTGCCAAGTAAAATTTTTGACCTGGGATTTGCCCGAAGTCAGCCTTGACATAGGTTTCATCGTCCATCAGAAGAAACCCGTCGAACTTGGTCAGCACCTGGTCGTATAGCTTCCGAGCACGGATTTTGGCCACACTATTCT
Source organism: Aedes japonicus (assembly GCA_034211315.2). Lineage (NCBI taxonomy): Eukaryota > Metazoa > Arthropoda > Insecta > Diptera > Culicidae > Aedes > Aedes japonicus. Next base: position 114,807 of record JASCZW010005112.1, on the reverse strand, counting down.
GTTTTATGGTCCGATTTGGCTGTTTGCTAGCTCGATACGACTTGATTCCTTCCCGGAGTCGAGTTCTCCTCACGGTTCTATGGGCAGCACCGAATTTTCTGGCCAAATCACGGTCCGACAGATTGGGATTCCTCTTAATCGTCTTCAAAATCTTACCACGCAGTTTCCGGTCGACAGTTCCACTCCGACGATTGGCTTGAGGCTTCCGAATCGTCGTCAATGTTTCCTTATACCGTTTGAAAACGCGCCATACGGTATTTCTGGGCAATTTCAGCTGTTTAGCTAGCTTAGATGCAGAACACAATGGATTTTCCAAATAACTGTGCACATTTTTTTCCCTTCTTTCGGCTTCCATGTTGATTGTTTACAAAGTACAGTCGATTTGCGGAATTTCAAAAAAACATACGTGAAGCTGACAAAATTTCCGACACGTGGGCGCCAAGAATTTCCAAATCCGTCCACCAGGAGCGCCACAATATGAGCAAAAGTTTGTTCCAATTCTAAATGAAGCAAGCCTTAGTAGATATATTTGAATACGGTTTAGAATTCTGTTGAATGTACTGTATCCAGTCATGTTTCTGTAAGCAGGAATTAACGTTTGCATTGAATGGACAAAAATTGCCAATTTTTCATGGGTTTACCTTCACCCACACTGACGAAACTACCCATGCAGCATCAATCATAGTAACCCATGAGTCAGCAGACAAAATTTAACAGCTCTATCAGTCGAACTCTAACCGTATTGGCAAAAACAGTGAAGCAGCTCCGTTCAGAAGTGTGCGCGTTCAAAGAACGGCACCCCACCGCGTCGAAAAGGGACATTGTGCGGCACTTTGTGGACGCCGGATACGCCACTATTAGACAACAATCAGAGCATCGAAAGAAAGTCCGGTTCCGGACGGCTGACGACCAGGGGCGACAAGAAGCTCCAAAGGATGCTGAAGAGGAAGACCGGGGGGAAAGTGGCTACATCGCTGCGTGCGCTTGGCCGGTAGGTCGGTTCAACCGGCCAAACAGTGAAAAAGTACCTGGCGAACATGAACATACATGTCAGGAAGCGGAAGTCGCGTCCACTGGTTTCGGAGCTGCAGGCAATGACGCAGCGGCAGCGGCTGAATAAGATGGTCAACTCGATTTTCCCGGCGAATCGCGATGTGGCGGTGGAGATGGATGACGAGACCTATCTCACCCTGGATAGCAACGACTCGCAGGGAACTTCGTATTTTACTTCTCCCACGAAGGAGGTGACCTCCGAGGTGAAGTTCATTACACACACCAAGTTCCCCAAGAAGGTTCTGCTGTGGCTGATAATCAGCGCTCTTCTTTCGCTGCGGACTGTCCGTGAACGGGGAAATTTATAGTACGAAATGCCTGCCGGAAGTTGCGTCGTTCATCAAGAAATACCATAAGGGCGAAGACGCAGTATTCTGGCCGGATCTGGCGTCGGCCCACTACTCGAAGCGATCGTTGAAGGAGATTGGAGCGCTCAACGTCCCCCAGCTGCGTCCCATCGAGAATTTCTGGGCCAACCTGAAGCGTAAGATCTACTCCAACAATTTTGTCGCGAAAACTGAGGAGGAATTGATAAATAAAACGAAAAAAGAACTCAAAAACATGTCTACACGCATGTTTTCGTTCGTCATGGTGAATGTTCCGGTTAACTGCCGGAAGGCCGCTGGCAAGAGCGTAATTTTTTTTGCAAGTTAGCTTAAAGAATTACCTTTTATGGGAAATTTATCAACAGCAATTATCTGTCTTAGCTTATTTTTTTATCACCATCCGAAAAGAGTCAATTTTCTTTAATGCAAACGTTAACACATAATAGCCTTATTGGGAATAACAAAAAAAATGAGGCAATCAAGATAACGAACACCGGGGGTAGTGTATTTATTAAATATTTATTAAAACATATACATGATATTAACTCTTCTAGCTAAAATCTAACGATGCACATAATCACAATCAAGTACTGAACCAACACCACATAACTATCTTCGACATACACACACTAGCTTAGCACAATGCGTGAAACGTCATTTTAAGTTAAAAAAAAGAAGAATTACACCTTTCTAAAAAGATTCTTGTACCGCAAAAATGGACAGATTTAATACTTGTTGTGTTTTGTAACTTACTATTGAGATGTAATTTTTCAGTTAGGAATAAGTAGTGCAATTTACTGTCAAAACTGCTAAATTTAATACGGTATACTTTTTCAAAATGTTAGTACCAATGGCGGAAGTGGATCATGTTTCCTTTACATAAAATGTCAAAACATCTAAACGTTTATTTGTATGTTTAGTCAAACCTAAATTGATGTTAACTTCATTGTTTATAGTATTCCATCGACAATTACCAGACAAACATTGGAAAATATCCGTATTTGCATGTTCTCAATAAACTTTCGTTGGTTCTAGGAAATTCACTCTGTAAAAATAGGCTTTGCGCGTAGATTTTATGAAATTCCAATATTAATTTTAGACGCCAACTTAAGGAGGCAAACCCTTTTGAACCCCTTTTTCGTAAATTTAGACTTCACAAACCCAAGGTTGGAATCGACAATAAGGTCCGAAAAGTAAGGACTGTTCATTAAAGGAAGTGGGCACCTGTTTCTCAAAGGGAAATATTCATTTTTGAAAAAAAAATCATAAGTTTGCTTTAAATAAATCAAAATCAACGTAGATATGACTCAGAGATGGCATTTCGCACTAATGTTACGCCGGTGCGTGAGATTTGTACTTTCACAGAGGATACAACCATAACTCACCGCAGATAAAGCAAAGTGCTCTTGTATTCGGTGATAAATAGACAGAGTGAAAGTGTGCGCCTACGATGGGATTGCTTGGAGTGAGTGAATTACTCTCTCTTTTAAATGACCGCTCTCACGTGCTCTCTTCTGTCGTCGCCCACGTGCTCTCGCCTACGATTATTGCCGCGTACAGTTGTGCGAGGACGCGCCAGTGCTTTTTCCGTGATTCGCTAGTGCCATTGAAAGTGAAACCGTCGTCGGAGTTGCAGAAAATGTATGAAAAACGGGAGCGGAAAGAAACATTATTCTTTCTTCCTTTGTTATGTAGCGTCAAAGCGAATTTGCAATCACTGCTGTATATTAGCAGAAGAGCTCACGCCAGTGAGCTCACTGGGGCGCACGCGTCAGTGAATTTATCTGCATTCGCTACTGTGAATTTGAGAGCTCTTCTTCTCACTCTAGAGCAATCGTAGTGTGAATAAAAGCCATTTTTTCCACTCACATGCGCTACCCGCATGCAAACACGGGGGTGAATATAAACAAGAGAGAAGAGCTCTCGTTGAGGTAGGAAGAGTGTGTGGACAAATTAAAATCTCTCTCTACCACTCTGAGGATATGGAAAACACTGACTATGACCAACATCACTGATATGATATGATATGGGTATAAATATTTATTCCTTATTTCTGAAAAACGTTCCAACTTTTCTCTTGATACCTCCCATTAGATTATACACAACTTGCTCCGTAACGTTTCATTGTGCTGCTGACCAAACTTTATTGGAACAGCCAACAGAGCTTGCTACTCCTCCATCTTTCTCAAGAAGCCGCTTACTTATTGCCCAGTATTTTTATATAGGACGCAGTCAAGGGCAGTTTGGGGAATTTCGGAATTTTTCGACAAAATTAACTTTTCTCTTCGTAGTACAAACGTAGTGAGCAGATGCCAGATCCGTCTAAAACAATGGAGGATCCATATGCTTTCGGTAGGCGGGTAGAATCCGTGTTTTGATGAATTCTTTTCTCTATTTTTCTCCGTTGATTGTGCCCGTTGTGAATTGTGAAGAACTCCTCAAGTCACAGGGTCAAATGTCTTGCCACAGCAAACCCTTTTTTCCAAAAAAAAAAAAACGGTTCGATAATCATCAGGCACAGCTGTCCTCTGCTCAGCGCTGAAAAGTTTCAGCCCCGGGAGTGTACTGGTATCCAATTTGACGTCTTCCATCAAAATGCACCGGTTCGGTTTTTAGAGGAAAACGTCAAACAAACTCCGTGACCGTATTTTCGAAGAACCTTTCTGTGAATCCGTCCCTTTGAGTTTTTTCTGCTTCTTTTAGGTTCTGTAAATTGTAACGCATTTTGATATTCGGCACAGTTCCGACGCTAATGTCCAGTTCTTTTTGCCAAATTTTACGGTTTATGCGATTTCAAAAGGCGAACCGCTATCAGCTCCTTGTAAATTTTCAAGAGAACACATTTCTCCAACCTTCTTAACAATCTCGAGCACTGTAGATCTAGTGCACTAAACGTTTTTTGCCATTTCTCGAAACGACAACTTTTCGAAAAACCATTTGTGCAGAATTAATCTCCGAGTTGGTAAGCTGATCCGACCCATCGTTCGAAATTTCTCACTTGCTTCGATTTTTCAGGTGTGTTTCCAAAGTAAACAATGTTTTTACACACTTAATGAAAATTCATTTTTTTTCGTTAAGTCTCATCCTTAAACGGTTCTTAACTACTTTTCTGTTAAACGGCAATCAGTTTCTGGTTTATATTTACAATGTAATTAAAATGGATAAAAATATATCAAACCATCAAACCTCATTATACCTCGAAAACGAACTAAAATATATACAGAAACTAGAAAGTAAACATAATTAACTGAGGTTCATGCACTTTCATTCTGATAGTATCCCAGAACTAGTCAAAAAGCATCTCAAAACAGTCCTGATTACAACCCAGAACTACTATGGAAGCATTCCAAAGTAATTTAGGAAGAATCCACGAACTACTATGGAAGCATCCCACAATAAGTCTGGAAACAACCTAGAGCTACTCTGGCAGCATCCCAGTATACTCCTGTTAGCATCCAAGAACTACTCTGGATACATCCCAGCACTATTCATGAAGCCACCAAGGACTATTCTTGAAGCATCTCAGAACTATTCTGGAGAGTTCCAAAGTCACTCTAGAAGCATATCAGAGGAAATATGAAAGCATTCTGTAACTGTTCCGGAAACTTATTGTTATGATTTTTATGCCGACGTAAGAACTACACGACACTAACAAAACGCAACGCGTTCCGCAAGACAGAGTTCCGGAAACATCTAAGAATTACTCTGGCAGTATCCCAGAATAACTGTAGACTTATTTGAAAATTACCCTGGAAGCATTCTAAAACAGCATTCCTGAACTAATCCGGAAACAACCCCGAACAGTTCTAGAAGACCACTCTGGGGACATTCTTAACTGGAAGTATCCTACAACTACATCTTAGAACTGCTCTGAAAGTATTGCAGAACTTATTTGGAAGCAACTTTTCTAGATGTTACCCAGGAAAATATTGCAGAACTACACTTGAAGCATCCAAGAACTATTCTATCCCTGATTTATTCTTTAAGCATCCCATAACTACTCGGGAAACATTCCAGACTTATGGTGTAAGCATCACTTAAATATTCAGGAAGTAACTGTTGAACTACCTTGGAGCAAAAGTCTCAGAACAACTATGGAACCATCCCAAAACAATCCTTTGCAGCATTCAGAGCATTAGAAAACTGCTCTTAACGCTTCTCAGAACTACTCTGGAAGAATCCCAAAATAAATCGGAAGCTTCACAAAAATACATTGGAAGCATCCACAATTACTCTAGAGGCGTATCAGAGCTTCGTTGGCTGCATCCCAGAATTAACATAGAAGCCTACCAGAAGTTTTCAAGAAGTTTTCTGCAAGCATTCCAGAACAACTGTTGAATCATTTCAAAACTGCTCTGAAAGCGTTCTAAAACTTTTCAGGAAGCATTCCCGAATGAATCTGGGAGCACTCCCAAACAACTAAAAAAGAATTTCAGCACCATTTTGAAAACATTTCCGGCTATTTTGGAAGCTTACCAGTATTATTCTGGAACTGCTCTGAATTTCAGAACTTATTTGGAAGCAACTTTTCACGAAGCTTCCCAGGATTATTCTAGAAATATTCTAGAACTACGCCAAAAGCATCAAATAACTATTGAATTAGAGAACTATTCTTAGAATCTTAGCATCTCAGAACTGCTCTGGAAACATCTCAGAATAATCCTGGAAGTATCCTAGAACTATTTTGGATGCATCTTACTGGATCATACCAGAACTATTTTGAAAGCAATCCAGAATCATTCTGACAGTTTCCTTTGTCTACTCTGAATGCATTCCAGAATTTCTCTGGAAGCATCCCAAATTATTCTGCGAGGACACTTTAAATATTCAGGAAGAAGCTTAGAACTACCTTGGAGAAAACGTCTCAGAATAACTTTGGAACCATCCCAGAACAAGCCAGAAAGCATTTGAAAACTACCTTTAACGCATCTCAGTACTACTCTGGAATTAGAAATGCAATGTAGAACTACTCTGGAAGAATCTTAAAATAAATCTAAAGCTTCTCAAAACTACATTCAGAGCATCCTAAAAATTTTCTGGAAGCATTCTAGAACTACTTTAAAAGCATTCGAGAATTATTTTGAATACCTTCTAAAGCTTCTCTGGAAGCATCCCAGGACTATTCGAAAAGCCTCCCCGATTACCTACGAAGCATTTCAGAACTAACCTAGAAACCTCCCAACATAACACAAGATGCATTCCAGAACTACTTTGGTAGAATTATTCTGGGAGCATTTTGGATCTATTCTGGAAGTATGCTGAACTACTATTCTGGAGAGCTGGAGAGTTATTCTGAAATCATTCCAGAACTACTCTGGAACCATTCCAGGATTAGTCTGGGAGCATTCCAGAACTGTTATGGAAGTAATACAAAACTATTCTGGAACTATTCCAGAGCTTCTTGAAGCTTCTCAGGATAACTCTGGTAGCACCCCAGAACTATTCTGGAAGCACCTCAGAACTATTCTGGAGGCATACAAGAACTATAATGGATATATTCCAGAACTACTTTATTAGCATCTCAAATCTCTTATAAAAGCATCCCTGTACTATTCTGGAACCCTCCTAGAACTGTTCTGGAAGCATTGCAGAATTTTCCTGGAATCAACCCAGAGCTATTCTGGAAGCATCTCAAAAGTACTCTGGAAGCACTCTGAAATCATCTTAGGACTATACTCAAAGCATGCCGTAACTATTTCGTAGGCGACCTAGCACTATTTTAGAGGAACTTACCTTACCAATTAGACCAACGCCGGGGTGGCCTCTGCTGTATACAGAAGTTGTCTCCATTCTATTTGGTCCATAGCTGCCTCGTCAGTCTCGCAGTCAACGAAGGATCCGCAAGTCGCCTTCTACCTGATCTATCAGTCTTTCTTTGTTCTTTGTATGACTGTTTGCTTGTTCTCAAAAAGCATGTTAAAAGGCTGTCGCCGCACATTCTTACGACATGCCCAGCTCACCGTATTTTACGATCTCAAAACAACACTGAAGCATCTCAAAATTTCTTTGGAATTTTCTGGAAGCAACTCATACCTAGTCTGATAAAATTTCTGAATTATTTTGAAAGAATTCTATAATCTCTCTGGAAGCATCCCAGAACAATTCTAAATGCATTTAAAAACTTCTTTGGAAGCATTGCATCTGAAAGTATCCCAGAACTAATCAGGAAGCATTTCAGAATTATTCTGAAAGCCTTTCAGAGCTATTCAAGAAGCATTCCAGAACTAATTTGATAGAATTCCAGAGCTGTCTGGAAGCATTTTGGATCTATTTTGATAGTTTCCCAGAACTACGCTGAAATCATTCCAGAACTACTCTAGAAACATTCCAAAACTATTCTGGGAGCCCAAGGACTGCTTTGGAAGCATTCCAAGACTGCTTTGGGAGCATTTCACAAGGTCTGTGAAAGCATCACAGAACTTTTTGTTTAGTAAATTTTCTGGATGTTTCTCAGGTTTACTCATGAAACACCCCATAACTACACTGGAAGCAACCCGGTACTATTTAGGACACATCAACGAAATATTATCAATTTAGTCCAGAACAACTCTTTAAGCATCCCAAATCTTCTCAAGAAGCATCCCAATACTATTATGGAACCATCCAGGAACTACTCTGGAAGCATTACTGATTTTTTCTGGAACTTTCCAGTGGTATTCTTTAAGCATCTCAGAAGTACTCTGAAATCATTTCAGAACTATTCTGAAAGCTTCCCTGAACTATACTGGAAGCATAAAAGAACTGTAAGTATCTCAGAACTACTCTGGAAGCATTCCAAGACTTCTTCGACAGAATTCCATCCCAGATCTACTCTAGAAGCATCCCAAGACTTTTCTTGAACCATCCTGGAACCACTCCAAGCATCGCAGAATTTTTCTGGAACTACTCCATTACATTCTGGAAGCATCTCGGAAGTATTCTGGAATCCACTCTGGAATACTCTTCCAGAACTACTCTGGAAGCGTCTGGGAATGGCAATCGAAGATCCCAGAACTACTCCGGAAGAATCCCAAAATTATTCTGAAAACATCCCAGTTCTACTATTCTGGAAGCATTTCAGCACTATTCTGTAGGCATTCCAGAAGTTCTATGAAAGCATTTCACAACTTCTTTTTTTGAAACTACTCTACAAGCATCACAGATTCTTCCTGGAACGATTCTACAGCTATTCTGGAAGCATCTTAGAAGTACTCTGGATTCATCCTAGAAGTACTCTGAAAGCATCCTTGAACTATTCTGGAAGCTATAGAAAGTTGCTCTCAGAGCATGTCAGAACTGCTCTGGAAGCATAAAACCACTTTAAAATTTTCTGGAAACACCTCATAACTTCTATGGATTATTATTCTTAAAGCATTATTCTGAAAGCAGCCCAGAACTACGCTGAACGCATTCCAGAGCTACTTTGGAAACATCGACTAACTATTATGGATTTATTCCAGAACATCTCTTTTAGCATCCCAGACACTAGGAGCATCCCAGTACTATCCTGGAACCATGCTTGAACTGCTCTGAAAGCAGCTATTCTGGAAGTATCTCAGAAGTACTCTGGAAGCGATCCAGAAGTACTCTGAAAGCATCCCTGAGCTATTGTGGAAGCATTAGAAAACTGCTTGTCAAGCAACTCAGGACTACTCTAGAAGCATCCCAAAACTATTCCAAACAACATCAAATTACTTAGGAATTATTTTAGGAATTTATTCCAGAATTTCATAACTGTTCCAGGAACATTGTGAACTACAATGGAAGCATCCCAGAACTAGTCGAGTGATGTCCTTCGCTTGCTCGTGGTGCTCCTTGTAAACCTCCTTGTTGCTCCTTGTAAAGAACTGTTCTGGAAACATTTTGTAACTGCCCAAAACTATTCTGAAATCTTTCTGGAATTACTCTGGAAGCATTCCAGAACTACTTTGGAAACATCACAGAATTATTCTGCAAGCACCCAGGACTGCTCTGGAAGCATACCCAGATTGCTTTGGGAGCAAACAAAAAGGTCTGTGAATGCATTGCAGAACTTTTTTGTAAGAAACATTTCTGGGAGCTTCTTAGGTTTTCTCTGGAAGCTCCACAGAGCCACATTGGAAATATCCCAGAACTATTTAGAACTTCAACGAACTATTATAGTTCTATTTCAGAACAACTTTTTCGGCATCTCAAATCTTCTTAAAAAGCATCCCAATAATATTCTAGAACAATCCTGGAACTACTCGAGAAGCATCTCAGAAAATTTCTGGAAATATTCCAGAGGTATTCCGGAAGCATCTCAGAAGTACTCTGGAATCATTCCAGAACTACTCTGAAGGCATCCCTGAACTATTCTGGAAGCATTAGAAAACTGTTCTTCAAGTGTCTCAGAACTACTCTGGAAGCGATCCAAGACATCTTCGGAAGAATCCCAAAACTATTGTTGAAGCAGCTTGAAACAACTCCGAAGCATCTCAAAACTACTTTGGAATTATCTTAGACATTTTCTGGAAGCACCTCATAACTTCTCTGGAAGCAGAACTAGAATGAGAGCATACCTGAACTACTGTGGAAGTATCCTAAAATTATTCTGAAAAATTACTCAGGAAGTATTTCAGAACTACTCTGGCAGAATTTAAGAATTTTTCTGGAAGCATTTTGAAATTATCCGGAGTGTGTCCCATACCTATTCTGGAAGTAACCCAGAGCTGTTCTGAAATCATACCAGAAAACATTCTAGAACTAGACTGGAAGCATTTCAGGACTATCCTGCTAGCATTCCAGAAGTTCTCTGAAAGCAACCTAGAACTTCCATGTTAGCATATTTTCTAGAAGTTTCTCTAGAAGCATCCCAGTACTAAACGCCCATAAATATTCTGAAATCGTTTTAACTTGCTCTTGAAGCAATCCAGAGCTACTTTGGAAATATAACAGAACTATTCTGGGAGCCTCCCAGGACGGCTCTGGGAGCATTTCATGCCTGCTTTGGAAGCATTTTATATGGTCTCTAAATGCATTTCAGAACTTCTTTGCGAGCTATTTTTCTGGAACGTACTCAGGTTTACTCCGGAAGCACCTCAGAACTACACTGGAGCCCTTCCAAAACGATTGTGAAATCATCAACGAACTATTATGGTTTTATTCTGGAACTACTCTTTCAGCATCCCAGATCTGGACTCTAGAAGTATTTCAGTACTGTTCAGGAATAATCCTGGAACTGTTCTGGAAGCATTGTAGATTTTTTTTCTAGAAAAATCCAAGAACCTTTCTGGAAGTATCTCAAAAATATTCTGGAAGCACCCCTGAGCTATTCTGGAAGCATTAGAGAACTGCTCCTTAAGCATTTTATAACTACTCTGGAAGCATCCCAAGATTTTTTCTGAAGAATCCCAGAACTGTTCTGGTAGCATCGCAAAACAACTCTAAAGTATATTAAAACTACTTTGAAATTTTCGTAGACATTTTTAATGTTAAATTCTCGTTGATAAATGTTGAACATTTTTGTATCTCTCTGGGATGTTCTAGGTTATCTAAAATGTACTTCAGATCTATAGATTTAAAAGTATGTTTTTGGAGTATGCAAAGGAGTAAGTAAATATCACAGAACTATTCTGGGAGCCTCCCAGGACGGCTCTGGGGGCATTCCAAGCCTGCTTTGGAAGCATACTAGATTGTTTCTTAACGCATTCTAGAACTTTTTTGCAAGATACTTTTCCGGAAACTAATCAGGTTTACAAAGGAAGCACCTCAGAACTACACTAGAAGCATTACAAAACCGTTTCAAAATCATCAACGAACTATTATGGTTTTATTCTGGAACTACTCTGTCAGCATTCCAGATTTAGACTCCAGAAGCATTGCAGGACTATTCAAGAACTAGCCTGGAACTACTCTGGAAGCATCATAGATTTTTTTCTAGAAAAATCCAAGAACCTCTCTGGATGTAACTCAGAAGTACTCTGGTGGCACCCCTGAGCTATTCTGGAAGCATTAGAAAACTGCTTCTCAGCATCTCAGAACTACTCAAGAAGCATCCCAAGACTTCTTCTGAAGAATCCCAGAACTATTCTGGAAGCATCGCAAAACAATTCTGAAGTATCTTTAGGCTACGTTGAAATTTCCTCAGACATTTCAAATGTTAAATTCTCGTTGATAAATGTTGAACATTTATTTTTGTTGCTCTCTGAGATGTTTTGAGTTATCTAAAATGTACTCTAGATCTACAGGTGTAAAAGTCGGTTTTTGGAGTATACAAAGGTACAATATACATTTATCAATATTCATTGAATAGTGGGGAAGGTCAACAGATATAAAACGACAATCTTGGGGTATTCAAGGTTATCCAAATTGTCCTTAAGTTCAACAATAAGAGTTGTAACAGTAGTTTTTGGGGCTAAATAGCAAATATTTGTATTCAAAAATGACGATATGTATTCAAATATATTCAATGAATCTTCTGGAAGATCAACAGCCACTATGGGATAATGTTCGGATATTCTATGTCATTTGAACTGTCCTGGAGTACAAAATTTAAGATCTTTAGTTGTACCTGTGGCTTTTGAGCTATACAAGGTAACAATATTTGTTCAACTATTTATAAGTAATATTTATGACTTGGGTATATGCCGTCAATGTTGTTGTTGTTTAGCATTGCAATGAAGGGTGTGATTTGAAGAGCTGGGATAGACACGATTGGTTCGATCTTCAGGATGTCTGTCTAACTATTTAGCTTCGATGACGTACGATATCAACTTTGAGCCGATGGCGGAAATGTCATCAGACTTCACGCTGAAGCTGGTAGGAAGAGGCTCACCAGAATACAATGTTAGTCTCCTACCACGATGAATTCGTGTATCTTAGCTCATTGGTGACCGCCGTTAACGACACCAGCAGAGAAATACAAAGGCGCATTATGGCTGGCAATCGTGCCTACTTTGGACTCCGAAGGACGCTAAGATCGAACAAAGTTCGCCGAACTACAAAGTTGACCATCTGAAGACATTAATTAGACCGGTAGTTCTCTACGGCCACGATACATGGACATTGCAAGTGGCGGACCAACTGGTGGCTTTGCCTGGAAGGTGCTGCGTACGATCTACGGTGGAGTACAGATGGAAGACGGAACGTGGAGGAGGCGAATTACACCACGAATTGCATCAGTTGCTGGGAGAACCTCCCATCGTACACATCGCTAAAATCTGTCGACTATGAGGGGCTAGGCATGTCTTAAGAATGTCGGACGACAGCCCTATTGAAATGGTTCTCGAAAACGAACCGACGGGTACTAGAAGAAGAGGCGCGAAACGAGCAAAGTGGATCAATCAAGTAGTAGGCGACCTGCGGACCCTCCACAGACAGCGAGGCCGGCGAGGTACAGCCATGGACCAAATACAATGGAGACAACTTTTGTGTGCAGCAGAAGCCACCCCGGCCTTGGTCTGATTGGTAAGGTAAGTGATGCCGTCAATTTCCTACTCCAGTCCTTTCATTAGTGGATAGCTCATTTCAGAAGCTGAACATAAGAATATGATCATGTCTTTGTGGAATACGGTTGAATTTATATTGTAACTTTGTACAGCGGATAGAGAGTAGATCTGAAGTTCTGAACTCCAGGACAGTTTGGATTACAAAGAATATCCCTCGGTTATCTCATAGTGTCTGCTTCCAGGACATTGATTTAATATGATTGAATGAATTTCGTAGCTTTATGTTGTGGATAAAGCTACTGTTACAACAGTAGATCTTAAGTTCTGAACTCCAGGACAGTTTGGGTGTTCTTGTTCTTCAATCATTTCTATGTCATAGAGTACCGAATAAATCAGAATACACCAAATTGCTTGCATAATACCGTTTGGATTAATTTAGGTCTGAAAGCGGGTGGAGGAGGGTTAAGGTCAATGTTTCTTAAAGGTTAAAGAAACCTTACCCATCAACATTAACCGAGAGAGAGTCACGGCGAACCCATTCGTCAGAGGTGGCCTGGTTAGATTCCCGCCGAACAGGACGGCGGAGTCTCTAGGAGCATCAGATACGTGCGGCAATAAAACGGCATAGAAATTAGGTGCCACCGCGAATATAGGAGGTCAGGAAATGGTCTCGGAGCAGCTGACCGCTATCATCGACTTCCCGTCAACACGTAGCAACATCAGCAAGGACCTGAAAGAAAGCATTTTGAAGCTTCGTAGGTCCGTGTAGGCTGCATGTAGAGAGCGGGACGAGTTAGATACCAGAGAAATGTTAGTTTGATCGTCTGGGTTCTGTTGGATAGCTAGGGATGTTAGGGTTAGCAACTCAAGTTTTTCAAGGTCGAAAGAGTTGAAAAATTGACATATATAGTATAGTGGAACTAATCATTCTTGAACTTCTGGAGGTAGAACTTCTCCTTTGGTAACCGACCGACCTTATGGACTTTTGGACTAAAATAGAGTTAACTGCCAACATGCATTCATGAACTCACCGCAAATCCGTTACGTAGGCCATCGATAAGAACGGGTTCCATAACAGGGGCGTCTCACGAAGCGATGATCGGTGATTGCTTGTGGCATTGACTGACGTTCTTCGTCGGTTGATGTGGATGATGCTCCTTCAAGGGTGTTATTTTTTATTTTGTGGTCATCAACTGTGGCCTGCACATGTGTAACCCTGAAGAGAATTTGATCCAAACAGAAGAGAACAACAACAAAGAAAAAAAAAAGAAGAAAAACTCACGCACAAGTCCAAGTTCGAAGGTGGAGTTGAAAGTTCCTTTGAAGTTCTACGGGATTCGGCATCCAACAGCCGATGCAAACGGTCACGACGATGATGATGAAAGATGATATGCCCCAAGGATTATAGCGACGAACGGACGGACGGTTGGTTGGTGTGGAGACAAAACTGACATAAATGCGTTCTGACAGTTATTAGCAGGACTAGCATTTTAATATTGGAGGTTTTTTTCTCCCGTATTCTCTTCATGCCCATGTGTGGCTGGTTGGTCTAAGATAAACAGAGAATGTGATGGGAGATGAACAAACTGGAAATGAACCCATCCGTTTTGATATAAACGGTTCTGATGGGGCCTGGTTGCTCTGCGCTAATTGAACGATACGACCAGTCACCAGTCAGTCCGGTGGCGACGTGAAGATGAAGTTATGATTTCACGACATAGGTTGAGAGGTTTCTTCAGGGGGGCTGGGGGAAAAGGATAGTGCCCGAGAAAGGAACTGAGGTTAGTTGTTTATTATACTTTTTTTTTTTCTCCCGACCGGGTAGAGTTTCCTATTGCACATCCGAGAAAAGTGAAACAGAAGGAGTAAAGAGGTAGGGCGGGGGGAGGGTGCAGTGTACAGCTCCGAACGAATAAATCATAAATGATTATGTTTATGAAGTCGGGCTGGATGCACTCTTTGAGCATAATGCCAATGCAGCACATGGCAGCTGGTTTCGGGTTTCTTATTCTTTTCAACAAAAAATAAATTTTCCGATCGTTGGTTGCCGTAAGTTTTAACATTAATTTAACGTTAATTTGATATCTACCTCCAAATAGTAAGTTTTTGATGCGAAATTTTACTTCTCCGGAAAAACTATCCTGTTCTTCCGACATCTACAGTTTAAAAGCTGGAAACGACTAATTTTACAATACTGACTAAATTTTTATCGATGTAGAAATAAATTAAAAACTCCATGAAAATATGTACCTGTATATAAAGGGATGGTAGCAATGGAAACATAGTAAATTATCATTGAAAACTTAAGATATTCATAACTCCATTGAAATTACCATAGTTAAATGATTAGTTAAATGATTTTTAAAATAATCCAGAAGTTCAATGAAACATTAAATAATTTCCATTAAAAAATCCAAAAATTCCATGGAAAAAATATCAATTAATTTCCATAAATGATCTAAATATTTTCATTACAAAAATCATTAAAAATAATAAGAAATCAATTCAAAACAACAATAAATAATTAAATTAACCTACAAAAACTTATAGTCCATAAAAAATCGAATTTTCCATAATAAACTAAATACTTTCCAACATTGCTTAGTTCAATTGTTTTATTGCTTCTGCTTTTCTTGATATTTTATGGAAACATTTGTTTTGTTTTCATGGAAGTTTTAATTTTTTTTATGGAAATTGAAAATTACTTGATTACAAATTATGGTGTTTTTATTGCTTAAAAATCATCAAGGTATCGATAGTTTCCAGAAAGTGTATTCCCAACACCCTTCTTTGTATTTTGTTAGTTTTAGTTTTGCTAATGGAAATTTTCTATTTTTTATGGGAAAAATATCCGTTTTGTGTTTAAGTAAGCTGGATAAATCTCATGTTGAAATTTGTGTTTCATTTCAGAAAGATAGACAGACAGACAGACACACAGACGAACAGACAGACAGACAGACAGACAAATTTGGTTCCATTTGCTTGATAACTTCTCGAGATATGACCCCTACTCGAGATATGAGTAGGGGTCTCAAACAATCATAAGATCCTTCCCCAGCCCCAAAAACCCCTTCATATAAATTTTCACGTTGGTCGGTTCAGAAATTTACGAGTCTATAAGGGTCTGACAGGCAGACAGAAATTCATTTTTATGTATATAAAAATCTACCCTCCAAAAACCTCCACATGCCAAATTTGGTTCCATTTGCTTGATTTGTTCTCGAGTTATGCTGAAATTCGTGTTTTATTTGTATATGAGACCCCTCTTTCAGTGAGCGGAGGAGTTTCAAACCACAATAGAAACATTTATTGCCTTCAAAAACTTCCACATGCCAAATTTTGTTTTATTAACTTAATAAGTTCTCGAGTTATTCAGAAATTTGTGTTTCATTTGTATGGAAACCCCCCTCTCGCCCCTTCCAGATGGCGGAGGGGTCTCAAACTTCCATGGAAACATTTATCTCCTCCAAAAACCTCCACATGCCAAATTGGGTTCCATATGCTTGATTAGTTCTCGAGTTATGCACAAATTTGTGTTTTGTTTGTATGAGAGCCTCTCTCTTACAGAGGGCGGAGGGGTCTCGATTTACCTTAGAATCATTTTTTGCCTTCAAAAACCTCTACCTGACAAATTTGGCTCCATTTACTTGATTAGCTCTCGAGTTATGTAGAAGCTTTTGTTTCATTTGTATGGGAGCACCGCCCCCCAACCTAACAGAGAGAGAGAGAGAGGAGGGGTCTCGAACTATCGAAAAAACATTTATTGCCTTTAAAATCCCCGCATGCCAAATTTGGTTCCATTTCCTTTATTAGATCTAGAGTTATGAAGAAATTATAGTTTCATTTGTATGACAGCACCCCTTCTAGGAGAGGGGAGGGGTCTCAAACCACCATAAAAACATTTTTCTCCTCCAGAAAACCCCACATGCCAAATTTGGTTCCAGTTGCTTGATTAGTTCTTGAGATATGCAGAAACTTCTGTTTCATTTGTACGAGAGCCTCCCTTTCTAGAGAGAGGAGGGGTCTCTGACTACCATTGAAACATTGCTTGCTTCCAAAAACTTCCGCATGCTAAATTTGGGTTCCTTTGCTTGATCAGTTCTCGAGTTATGCAGAAATTCATGCTTCACTTGTATGGGAGCCCCCCTTTTCAGAGAAGGGAGGGGTTTCAAACCATCATAAGAACTTTCCGGTGTCCAAGACGAATCCAACAAAGCAAAAATCTTGCCAAACGGTTCTTCCGCTATAGACCTAGCGGGTGGCAACTAAAATTTTGGAGTTTCTTTCTCAAGCTGTTAAAAAAAGACAACATTTGGAAACAGTCCCATTTATTTCAGCGTCAAAATCTGTTTCTCAGTGCATTCCGAGGCTCTTGTTTTCTTTCGGCACTTTATTCAGTCTTCTTTCAACGTTTTTCAGAATTCATGGTGAGATCAGTTAAATTTATTTGCGGCATCTCGTTGGCTCAGTGAATCCTGGTTGTTGACGGCACGAGAAAGAAAACGAAGTCCTTTTGCGTCCATAATTAAGGATGGTATGCCATAACCCTGCTTGCGAGAAGTAGTTGGTGATATAATGATATCATAACGATATAAGGATATAGGCTTTTAAAATTTTTTACCGTATACTTTTTGCCGAGATTTCTGTGCAGTACATAGAACTCTAGAATGCGCTCTCAAAATGCTTCTTGAATCGACGGCATACTGAGTAAAACTGGGCAAGAATAAACAAAACAAAAAATCCTAGAAGACAGAAGAGAGAGAGAGAGAGAGAGAGAGAGAGAGAGCTAACACATACACATTCTCATTTCTCTCTAAGCTCGTTTGTTGTTGACCATAGGGGACTCGAAAAAATTCCAAAATTGTAGTTGCCACCCGTTAGGTCAAAAGGATTGATAAAGTCATTTTGTTAGTGTTGTTGTTCTTTTTTTTGTGGGGGGGTTGTGTCCACACCCATCGGCCGGCAATGGTGGTATTATGGAAGAAATCTGTTTACAACAATCACTCAAGTGACCATTGGAAGCAGCTTTAATCCGGGAACTAGAAAGCTCTACTGCAGATCCAGCAACCCATTCCAGAATTTCTGGAGAGTCACGCCCATTCAAGGTTACTTTCACATACTTTCACCCCGCGTGTAAACAATACCGATATCATTTTGATAAGGGCACTGCAACACACTTCCAGATTTGGAAATGGTCAATTTCCAAACCCGGCACGTATTTTGTATTATTTGAAAATAAGATTTTTGTTGTATTGTTATAATCAGATTCATCTTACGCATGGCCGCCTCCATAATGACACTATCTTGTTTATTCGTAAAAATAAGAATGTTCTACGTTGATTCGTAATGACATGAAGTTAGCACTCGCGATAAAATAAGCGCAAAAAATAACGTTGCTAAACCGCCCGTTAGATATGCAACCTGCATAACAAAACTCTGTACACCACGTGGTGAATGCATCTAAAATTATGTGCCAGCCTTTCATCCGGGCATGCGCGTTGTCTTCGTTTCAATTTTTTTTGTTCAGTTGCTTCCTACCAGCAAATGGCCGTTCTCTGCATTGTACAACTCTTTTTTTTTACTCCACACTCTGCCAATAATCCAAATCCCCGCTATAAGGAGACTCTATAGTCTATATCGAACTTCAAAACTGCTAATAATCATCGATTCACTTGTGACAAAGCGGAAAACCACTCTAACTTAATAATTTATGTCCGGGGGTCTTGTGCGGGGCGAAGCACAAAAAAAAAACGGGAAAATACTTCCGATACTCACACATTTTGAGAGGGAATCGATTGTATTCACTACGGCTTAGGGGCTATTCATAAACCACGTAGACTTTTCTGGGGGTAGGGGAGGGTTTGGCAAAAGTCTACGCTCCATACAAAAATTCAAAAAAATGTGTGGGGTTGAGATGTTCAAAAATGAGTGTACGTGGTTTATAAACAGGCCCTTACACAATGCACCCTGAGACTTTATGATTTCACTGTTAATTTTATTAAATTACGATTTATTGTTTGATTGAGCAAAAACAAAACACGCCAGTTCCAAAGCACGACTTGCTGCGATCCAGTAGATATAGTAGATTTTCGTGTACCTAAAATGTGTTTTTGTTCTGTCTACCTAAGAGATGTGTCTGTTAAGTGAACTTGTTCTGTATTTAGGTATCTTAAAAACTTTAAATTCCAACTTGATCGATAGGTGTTCAATTGTTGTTGTGTCATGTGTTGTAGGTGGAAAGGTTTTTAAACAGCTATGAATGTCAATTTAGTAAGGTAGTTTATTGTTATTATGTTGCGTGGTGTGTTGTTTTTGGGATAAGGGTATATATTTAAACAGCCACGAATACCCGTTGCCTTGATCTTGGTTAAGTTTTTTTTTTTTTTTAATTTTGAATATGAACTTCTACGCTTTCTGCTACATTAAGTTTACAATGGTTTTAAGAGTGCGTTTGGTTTGTCCTATGTTATTTTTTCCACAATGATCACAAGTTATTTTGTAGATCCCTGATTTCTTAAGATTGTCACGGGGGTCTTTAGCAGAAAATAGCTAAATGGTTAGTCACTGAATTCAAAAACATGCCAGAACAATTTCCCAGCTGATCAATGTACAGAAATGCACATTAAAGTTATTCAAATGTTGGCATCGATTTAAACCAACAGTAAGGACGCTGCTGGAGCTACTTACAGGAGTGGGTGGAATATTTCAATGGAATACAAGAATACCGTTAAAACATCGAGTTTGTGCACCGATTTAAACCAAAAGTAGGGATGCTATTGGGACCACTCACAAGTGAGGACCGATTTAAACCAACAGTAGGGACTCTGTTGGAGCCACTCACAAGTGTGGGTGGTTTATTTTAATGGAATACAAGAATAAGTTAAAAACATCGAGCTTGGGGATCGATATAAATCAACAGAAAGAATGCTTTTGGGGCCACACACAAGCGTGATTGGGTTTTTTTGGGGTTCTTTTCAACCTTTTAACATACACAGCATCACACATCCGTCCATCGATCACAAACAATTAACACAGAACATTATTCCATTGTGGCTCTGCTCCCATCCATCCTTCTTGATCGTCCACTATCCAACAACCAGATGATTCCAAGCGGTGATATAAATCGCCTGTGATTGTTGTCGCTACACGCTCATTCGGATTAAACCAAAATTGAGTAAAGTTAACCCTAAATCATAAAAAATTGGAACTACTGAAAATTGGGTAACCGGGTCTATACCCAAATTTGGGTGAGCCCACAATTGATTTGATCATGGGTTAGATCTACTCAATATTAAAAAATCTGTTTTTTGGAAATAAGGTTAAAATATTTAAAATTGCTTTTTCTTTTTTATTCTTTTCAAAAATATGGACTAGAATACAGCCATAATGTTCGTCCTCTCCTTAATTTATGAATTCATTCATAAATACATACATACATGCATACATACATATATACATACAGCAAGGGAGTTGGCCAGATAAGAGCTCAATCCCTGCACGGCATCCACCACCAAGATCAACGAAGGGTAGCTCTCCTCTAGCAGTTGATCCTCGGCAACACCAGGGGTGCCATTATGCCAGATTTCTCTGGCACTGTCAGCATTTTTATCGACAAAACGACAAAAAGAGAAACCCTGCATAATGCCAGACTTTTTGATAATAGAACTGATTAAAAAAAATGTGGTTCAATCCCACTCCACTAAAGCGTTAAGTGATTTCCATGACTGCTTATTTTATATCTACGCTTTTCATGTGCTCATATTATTTTCAGTGGCTTTTCACAAATTAATGAACCTTGATGTATAAGTGTGAACAATCCTTACCGATTACGTTTTCACGCGGTTTTGACGTTTATTTTGTTGATTCGTTTGCGCTCTCATGTCACTTTGTCATATTGAAGCTGGATTCCACAAAATAACAAGTGCAACTATGTCGTGTGTAGTTCTTGTCCACTGAAAACGATTCGGAGCTATTTTGCGCGAATATTTAGTTCGTCAAATTTTTGGTCAAATAATGTTCAAATATTTGGCATTGGTCTAATAACTGCACGATTGGGTGTTACTGAAGTATGCGAGTATACTTATTTTGGGACAACATATGTAAAGGGGCCTATCATCATTTGTTAAACCTCTTGGACCCTTTTCAATTGTTAGTCCAGATTTTTACATTTCCGTGTATTGCCAGATTTTGCCAGATTTGTTTATTTGTGACATGCCAGATATTTTTCAAAAACTAATGGCAACTCTGGGCAACACTCATCACGGTGTCCAAAACCCGGTGCTGATGCGCATCGCTCACGCATTTCGGGAATCCGATCAGCTCGAACAGGCTCGGCTGGAAGCGGTTGGTTAGCTTTCGCCTTAATGCTTGTAATGTTGCTCCATGCTCATAAAATCTATGGTTTTGGAACACAAACATGATCCCAAAATGTGCTGAAATTATTAATTGAATGTAGATGTTCACACCCGCTCACCATATTGTAAAATTGGCAACCATGCCCAGGCTACGCCAACCAGCGTCTGCATGTTTCAGCTGATAGTCTTTTGTGATCTTATGACTCGTGGAGGCGTGAGGTAAGAAATTGTAAGGACCGAAGGTCTGTTGTAGTCTTCTTCAAGGCTGTCAACTTACCATTGGAAGGCCTTTACCCATGAAATAAAAAGTTATACACAAAAGAAAGTGTTCCATTTTTTTCGAGTACAATCTTTACTTTTGCTAAAGTGATGATTAATTTCACACATTAATAAACAAAACCCATTTCAGTTCTTTCACTCAAAAACTCAATGAATCAAATAATAAAGAAAGTTAGAAAAATTGTGTGTGATACAATTTCATTGTGGACACCCTTTAAGTGAAAAGATGACGTTTCGATGGAGCGTATCTGTCAATTTTTCAATGTTTGATCGCGTGTATGCTGCCTGCCAACCTACACCCCTGACCAAAATGAACCCCTCTGCGAGATCACTACTGAATACCCCACTCTCAAACGCCGCACAGGTTTAATTTAGTTTTCGCCCGGTTTGCTATCGTATCGTAAATGTTACTGCTATTATCGCTTTAATTCGGCATTAACGCGCCGTGAAAGTCCCCATAGAATACGCTCGCCCAGCATGAGGGGTTCTTCGCCGCTTGGAAACGGTGTTGTTCCGACTAGGGGGAAAAACTCCTGACGGCTTTCCGTTCGGAGAGGACATCCGAAGTGGTCGTAAAATTCCCATTTTATGTCCCGTCAGGCCGCCCCAGCGCAGATGGGCTGGCGCTAAATGTCCCTGCCATTGCACGAATGACTGACGGTGAGTGGAGTTTGGGAAGTTTTTGACGGACGATTTCATGAAATGAAAAAAGTCGGATTACTCTCAATGCTACTACCCATTCTTCCGATTGAAATGTGAAACCTCGGTTCTATTGACCGATGAAATTTTCTTCGCCGCTTTTCTGTTTATTTCCATGGAATTGGATTTTTTTCTCTCTCCTTTTTGAACGGGAGCAGAAGATAGGGGGCGGCGACTTGGAGGAGAAGCGATCATGTTATTAGCTCTTCCCAACTCGGAAGCTGACACCTCTCCCGGCGATGATCTTTCTCGTGCGTGCGATGCGATGCACCAGGCATCATCAAATAGGTAGAGGAGGAAAAAAACTGGGTTTTAGTACAGAGGGAATGAGTGGAATCCAACATCAAAGTTCAAAGCGTTACTAATGTAGTGTAAATAATGTGTGAATGCGTCGACGGTAAATTTCGAAGGCTTACTGGTTTACACGAACGTTTGGGCTACGTTCGGTTGCGAGAAGAAAGAAGCCGGTTTGTTTATCAGTTTTTAGAGTAAATAAATTAGAGAAACCGTCGATGGGAAGGTAAGGCCGCCGGATTGCCGCTTCACATCTGTGCACTGCGCATCGAAGTCTGCCGGCCAGTGATGTGTGAGTTAAAGCGGAGTGAGTTGGAGTTTTCCGAAGATTTACACACTCCTGACTGCTTGCTCTGATCTGCACGGTCGCTTGATTTCACTCAATTTCGATGAAAGTTGAGCCACAAAAAAATGAGTAAAATTGGTATCTCCGTTGGTTGGAGTTGACAAATCGATAGACCAACAACCAAGGATGCCAGATATTTTGTTTTCAAATGTCAGCGATAAATATTTAAAATGTCTGAGAATGTCTAAAAGAGTCTGTAATTTTTTTTCTTTTGGAAAATTAGATTTCTTTCAACGAAAAGACGTAATAAGAGATCGAGTTATGTCATTTTCGCAATATCTAGGATTTTTTTTCCAATAGGCTAAATCTAACAACGAGAGATATTTCCTGTCTCGCTCTCTTTAATTTACTATAGCGCTATTCTAAAACTTTCGAGGGATTCGTTAGTACAGATTGAAACACAACAGTAATGTCAAGCATATTCTACACATAATAATAGAATGAAAAACGTAAAGGTGATTGGAATATGAATGAACGAGAAAGTAATCAAAGAGAGTCTCTCAATGTTAGATTTACACAAATGTAAAAAGTCCCTAGATATGTGTGATTATGCAATTTTACACTATTGTTTCATATTTTCGAAGCATTTGCAAAGATGACACAATATTCTATAGTTTTTCTGCTTCTTATTATCATCATTCCAGTTTTGTATTTTAAATTAAACATTAAGTTTTCATTTGATAAATTAAACCGATTTTTGTTTGTCCAAAAATATACATTGAATTACAATAATTATAGAGTCAATTTTCCGTTACATAAATTAAAAAGTTAAATTCAAAAATTTTATCTTTGCTTCACTCATAAAAACACTACAATGAAAGTTATTGTTATAAAATAGAATGTTTGAGTAACAAGATTTTTTTTTGTAGTTAAGGTCAAGGGGCTGTCAACTTGCGTCCAACCTTTTTCAATGGTAGAACTCTTTCTCGCACTCCTTTTGTGTGGCAATACGGCTCCAGGGGCTGATAGGATCAAGTTCAACTTGCTTTATAACCTCCCAGGCGTCGCTAAGAGCCGCATATTGAACTTGCTTAATCAGTTTCTGGAACTAAACATTGTACCGGATGATTGGAGACGGATGAGAGTTATTGCCATTCAAAAACCTGGTAAACCGCGCGCGACAACAACTCCTATCGGCCCATCGTGGTGTTATCTTGTATTCGAAAGTTGTTGGAGAAAATGATCCTTTTCCGTCTGGACAAATGGGTTGAGACGAAAACCTGCTTTCAGATACTCAATATGGTTTCCGTAGGGGTAAGGGAACGAGACAGTCGGCGTTGCTTTCCACGGATATTCAGTTAGCTTTTGCTAAATGTGAGTAAATGGCTTCTGTATTCTTGGACATAAAGCGGGCTTTTGATTCAGTATCTGTTGAAGTTCTTTCAGATAAACTCCACGCTTGTGGCTTTTCACCATTAATGAATAATTTGTTTGTACAATTTGCTGTCAGAGAAACATATGAGCTTCTCTCATGGAACCTCTACAGCTTCCCGATTTAGCTGCATGGGTCTCCCAGGGCTCATGTTTAAGCCCCTTTTGTATAAATTTTATGTCAAAGACATTGACGGTTGTCTAGGTGACAACTGTACGTTGAGACAACTTGCAGATGACGGCGTAGTGTCTGTCACGGGACCCAATGGGGTCAATCTACAAGGACCCTTACAGGATACCTTAGACAATTTATCTACTTGGGCTTTAGAGCTAGGTATTGAATTTTCTACGGAGAAAACTGAGATGGTAGTTTTTTCAAGGAAACATAACCCTGCACAACTCAAGCTTCAAATTTGGGGTCAACCGATAACTCATTCTATGTCCTTTAAATATCTTGGGGTCTGGTTCGATTCAAAGTGCACCTGGAGATCCCATATTGAGTATGTGAAGCGAAAGTGCCAGCAAAAGATCTTCTAACGTTGTACCGGACAACGATTTTGTCGATTATAGAATACGGTAGTTTTGTTTTCAGTCAGCGGCTCAGTCGCACATCATCAAACTGGAGCGTATTCAGTATCGGTGTCTCCGTATTGCGTTAGGTTGCATGCACTCGACTCACACCATGAGTCTTGAAGTGCTGGCTGGCATGTTGCCACTCTCGGATCGGTTTACAGAATTATCTCTCCGGCTCCTCACCAGTTGTGAAGTCATGAACCCCCAGGTAATCGAGAACTTTTAAAAATTCCTTGAGTTGAATCCTCAAACCCGCTTCATGACTTTGTACCACTTGTACATAACACAGGATGTCAGCCCTTCGCCGAATATTCCCAATCGTGTATGCTTCTCCAACTTCGGCAGTTCGGTTCATTTTGATTCATCCATGAAGCAGGAGCTACATGGAATCTCAGAGCATCACCTTCCTATGATTGCTTCTGTGATATTTGCTGCAAAGTTTGGCCAAGTTGGTCCCACTAAATCGTTCTTCACTGACGGATATTTGATAGAGGAATCAGCAGGCTTTGGTATATTTAAAGAGATTTAAAGCGCCAATCGTAAACTTCAAGCTCCTTGTTCCGTATATGTCGCTGAATTAGCGGCAATACACTTCACGCTAGAAATTGTTGCCTCACTAACACCGGATCAGTACTTCATTTTCACGGATAGTCTCAGTTCTATAGAGGCTATTCGTTCCTTGAGGCCGGTAAGGCACTCCTCGTATTTTCTCATGAAAATACAGGAGCTTCTAAGTGATTTATCTTCGCGTTACTTCATCATCACCTTTGTATGGGTCCCATCTCATTGTACAATTCTGGGCAATGAGAGAGCGGACTCGCTTGCAAAGGTGGGTGCTATGGAAGGCGATATTTACGATCAACAATTCGCCTTCAATGATTTTTTTTCCAATTTTTCGTCAATAGTCACGCGTCAGCTGGCAGTATAAATGGAGTAAAGGAGATTTAGGGCGATGGCAATATTCTATCATTCCTAAGGTGCCGAAGAAATCTTGGTTTAGGGGAATGGATGTGGGTCGAGACTTCATTCGTGTGATGTTTTGCCTCATGTCCAACCATTATTCTTTGAACGCTCATTTATACCGGGTTGGGCTGAGCGACAGCATGAATGTGGACAAGGTTATCAGGACGCAGATCACGTTATTTGCTCATGTGCCGAGCATCGTGGAGTCAGATCTTTTGCAGAGTAATAAATATACAACCGGTTAGGTGGACTGACCAACGGCTAATGAAAATTTATTTCGTATCAACAACCTACGTTGCCGTGGTTGCTAGGCGTTGCTAAGCTACTACAATCCATAACAGAGTACATAACAACTGCATTGGTTGATTGCTTATGCTCTATCGTTACTTCGGTTACAACACTCCTTCCTAAGCAACGAATCCAATTAACTTCCATTTTTATTCTCTTCCAGCTTCTGATTCGCCTGGGCTTTTGTGAACCCATCTGCTGGTTGCTGCTTCGTGTTCACGTATCCCAGCTCGACTACTCCTTGTTCTAGCACATCTCGGATGAAGTGATACCTGATGTCTAGATGCTTCGTTCGGGGTTGTATCTTTGGTTCCGTGCGATACAGATGGCTGATTGGTTGTCGCACCGGATGGGAATCCCTTGCACACCAAAAATCAGTGCCTGAAAATAGTGCCGCCAAAGTGCTTCCTGGATTGTGCGACAAAGCGCGATGTATTCCGCTTCGCACGAGGACAACGCAACTGTTGGTTGCCGTTTGACGTTCCGTGACACAGCTCCTCCTCCACTGGACGTATCCTGTAGTGGATTTTCTGGAATCCGGCTTTCCTCCGCAATTGGCATCCGTGTAGCCAACCAAATCCGAACAACGTTCGTTTGAATATGTTAGCTGACTTGAACTTGTACCTCGCAGGTATCGCATGATACGCTTGACAGCGTTCCAGTGGCTACGTCCAGGATTCTTGTTGAATTGGCTGACTTGATTGACCGCAAAACTGATATCCGGTCGCGTTGCCTGCGCCAGATAGGGTGAGACAGCCAACAGCCTCCTGGTAAGGAACCTCCTTCATTTCACGGATCTTGCTCGTCGTCCAGTTGTCGTTTACAGTCGGTGCTGGCGTAGACTGATTACGTTCGCCATGTTGAACCGTCGCAACATGCTCGATGTAGTGCTCGATCTACCCAGCTTCGGTTCTTCCTATCGCGTGATCTTCAGTCCCAGGCAAAGTCTAGCCAGGACCTTCATTGAAGCGGTTGTGAAGGAAAATTCAACCCGCTTTAATGGCGTCGTTGGTGAAAATCATGAAATCGTCCACGTAAATTGTGACGAAAATCATTTCCGCACCGTCGACCCGGAAATACAGGCACGGGTCAACTTTTGATTGCTGCAGTCCGAACTCCTTGAGCGCGCTTGGTCCAGCTGGTTGTTCCATACACGGCTCGACTGTTTGAGTCCGTAGAGTGTGCCTTCCGTAACAGACAGAC
This sequence comes from Aedes japonicus, assembly GCA_034211315.2. Taxonomy (NCBI): domain Eukaryota; kingdom Metazoa; phylum Arthropoda; class Insecta; order Diptera; family Culicidae; genus Aedes; species Aedes japonicus. The sequence continues at coordinate 87,671 of JASCZW010005112.1, read as the reverse complement.
TTGCTCCGAGGTGCCAGCAAACCCTCTCGGTAGCTCCATGTAGATGACTTCGTCCGTCAGCTTGCCTTGAAGGAACGCAGTAACAGCATCCATCTGCTCTACAAGGTCCTGCTTAGCGCCAGAAGGTATCGGATAGTGGAATACCGGACCACCGAGTACCACAATACACTTCGTCGTAATCCATTCCTGGCCGCTGCGAACATCCCTTCACGACCAGACGTGCCTTGTACCGCTCGAAGTCGCCAGTTGGTCCTCGTTTCGTCTTGAAGACCCACTTGTTTCGAATATCCTTCCTGTCGCTTGGAAGGATGGCCATCTCCCACGTTTCATTCTCCTCCAGAGCTTCGATCTCCTCACGCATGGCCGCGATCCACTGTTCGCGATCCGGTTCGTTGAGCGCCTCGTCGTAGCTTTAAGGATCATCAAACGTCGTCTTGGAACACATCGGAGAAGGCTGAGTGGAAACAACTTCGCAAGAAAACGCACTATACGTAACGTAATCGGAATACTTGCCTGGAATTCGGCGCTCCTGGTCGCTGCGCCTAAACCCTTGCTGCTCATCAGCTGGTCTATCAAGTTGCAACGGGAGCGCAGGCTCGTTGCTGTCATCCAAAAATTCTGGATCACTTGAAAATTCGCATGTTGTCGCATGTTGAAAATTCATCATCTTTATTGTCAGAACCATCACCGTCACTGGCAATCGGTTTTACAACCCGTTGGAGTCCGCTACTTGCATTCGGCTCATCGATAGAGTACAGCTCCATGAACTATATCTGCTGCACATCCTCGCTGAGCTCGATCAAACTTTGCGGTTCTCCTCCTGAACCACAATTACATCGCGGCTAATCCGGATATCACGCTTGATTGGATTGTACACTCAATATCCTTGGTACCTTCGGATATCCTGCGAAAATTGCTTTATGAGATTTAGCGTCGAACTTCTTTCTTCTTTCTTTCGGAACGTGGACAAGAGCTAGCGACCCGAAAACCCTCAGATGTCGCAAGTCGGGTTTCTTACCGGTCCAAGCTTCATCCGGTGTCGTCTCGAGTGATTTTGTCGGGCTTCTGTTAACGAGGTACGCTGCCGTTGAAACCACCTCGGCCCAAACATTTCTTCAGCAGGCGCAAATCATTCAGCATGCTTCTGGCCTTTTCGATGAGTGTCCGGTACATCCTTTCCGCTACACCGTTTTGTTCAGGGATGTACGGACATGTCTTTACGTGGCGCACTCCATCTTTCACCATGTTGCTTCTAAAGGATGCATTGATGTATTCGGTGCCGTTATCCGTTCTCAGAACCTTCAGCTTCCTTTCTGTTTGCCGTTCGGCCATGGACTTGAACTTAGTGTATGCTTAAAATTCTTCATTTTTCCATTCCAGGAAGTAGAGGAACACCTTTCGACTCGCATCGTCGATAAACTTCATCACGTAACGGCTGCCACCGAGAGAAGGAACTTCGATGGGTCCAATCAGGTCCGAGTGGACTAAATCCAGTAGTCATTCGGCTCGCGACCCACTTGAAGTCATGCATGCCTACCCTCGATACAAGCGATACACTCTGGGATGACGTCGTTTTGCAATTCAATGCCGTCTGCCATCGCTGCCAGCTTCCGTAAGCTTTGACGATTGAGGTGACCGAGCCGTCTGTGCCAAATGCCAGTGCTCGGTGTGAGTAGCACCTGCTCTTTTTTCCGGTTCAACGCCTACCTGTGTACCAGATGCGATCACGTTGAATCGTTCTCGCGAACTTCACACGTACCTGCATCGAAGACGACCGTCAGTCCCTTCTGACATATCTTGCTGATCGAAAGTAGATTGGTAGCCAGTTCCGGAATCTGCAGCACTTCCTTCACCTCGATGGGGCCTTCACTGAGCTCGAGCTTGACCGGACCCTTCGCGACTGACATCATGCTAGCGTTGTTCGCCGTTCCCACTGCGTGTGCCATATGCTGTTGCTTCACGAAATCTTTGCCACTCCGAAACATGTGGCACGTGGCACTAGAATCAAAATACCACTCCTTATCGCTTACCTCGCTCATCGCAAAAACGCTGCACAAAGCTTTGCCAGACGTTCTTGGAGAGTTCTGCTTCTGTGGACACTTCGCTGCAAAATGCCCTCGCTTCTTGCAATTGTGGCACGTGTCGTCCTTTTTGCCGCACCATTGTTGCTACCACGCCGTCTCCCTTTCGGATTTGAATACAATGCTCCATCTCCACCGCTGTTCTTTGGTCCATTCTGTAGCTTCACGTCTTGCCAAATTTTTGCCTTCACCGCGTCCGACGTCAACGCAGTACCTGAAGCCTCGAGTCCCATTATCATGGGTTCATAATGCTCCGGAAGCCCCATCAGCAACAACGCAGCCAGCCATGAGCCGTCGACCTTGAAACCGATTCCCGCAAGTTCATGTGCCGTGGACATCAGCTCGTCAACGTACGATTCCACACTGTCGCATTCGTCCAACCGAATCGACGTTAGCTTCCTCAGCAACCCGATTTTTCGCGTTAGACCGTTGTCTTGAAATGCATTCCGCAGCTTCTCCCAGGCTTCCTTGGCGTCCTTTGCGTCCTGGACCAGACTGTAGTTCGTCGTCTCCAGACTCAAGCAAATTGTGGCCATCGTCCGCAAACTGACCTCTCCGTCGACTTGCTGGCCTTCAGTTGGCGACACAGCGCATCAGGATCCTTCACGGATGAGCGTCATTTTCATGGCGAACGCCCACGTAGCGTAATTTTTACGACCCTTGAGCCTCTCGATGATCGGTAGAGCGATCGCGTTGATCCGTCCGCTCGGTCCATTTCCAGCAGCCGGCACTCCAGCTCCGCTTCCATTGCCGTCTCCGCCGGTACTCATCGTGGGTTTCGCTATCTTCGCTTGAAAAAATCTTCTATCTTCCGGCTATGCCCAATCCTGGGCCCATAACCTTTTGCAGAGTAATAAATATACAACCGGTTAGGTGGACTGACTAACGACTAATGAAAATTTATTTCGTATCAACAACCTACGTTGCCGTGGTTGCTAGGCGTTGCTGAGCTACTACAATACATAACAGAGTACATAACAATTGCATTGGTTGGTTGCTTATGCTCTATGGTTACTTCGATTACAACAAGATCTGAGCTGTATGATTCCCTTCGGGCTCGAGGTAGACAACCCAATGTACCAGTTCGGGATATTTTGGCAGTACGTGATCTGGAGTACATGAAACTCATTTATGTGTTTCTAACTAACATTAGCCTTAGATTGTAGTTAAATTAACCTGTATGTTTTCTATAAGTTTTTTTTATCTGTGTATGGGTGTATTTTCTTTCTTTCTCAAAAATGTTCAAGTCAAAATAAAACCATAAATTGTATAGTTAGTTAGTAGTTAATCTAGAATTGAAAATAATGTGTTATGTAAATCATCGGCTCTGTAAAGTTGATTCGGTTGAGCCTGTACAAATAAATGATTTATAAAAAAAAAATGTCTGCATCGTTAAAAAGGTCTGCAGCAAAAATGAAAAGTCTGCAAATTTACAGACATGTCTGTAAATATGGCATCCCTGCCAACAAAGTTGATTTCTAGACAAAATAGTCAAAAGGTCGAAAGTAACATTTGTAAACAATGACTTCTTGCGTATTTTTCTGGGATCTGCTTGCTCCCACGAACCAAATAGCACCAGAAATAGATACAAGGAGTTAGCATCTTCCCGCTGGTAGTGCTTGTAGATATTAGCAACCTGGCATTTCCAGGGAATTGACGTTTTAAGTCATTGTTTACAAATGTTACTTTCGACCTTTTGACGATTTTGTCTAGATTTGAATCAGTGAGTTGTTGATTGTCAATTCCAATAAGATTTACTCAAATTTGAGTTACTCCACTTTTTTAAGAAATTGAGTTAAAATCGACTCTATTTTGAGTGAAATAGAGCGGCAGTGCTTTTGTTATAATCGATACTCATCCAGGCGGCATGTAATTGCTTGCGCTTCACGTTTTGGTTGGATGTGATGATAGTTTTAAATCGTTTAATCGATGCATTTTATTCAAACGCGTTTACTAATTCTGATTTCTTTTATTTTATCGTTTCAGGTACGTATACTTTTTAATTAAACGAACTGTTATTTCTCAAGTAAGTTGTCTATAATAGCGCGTTGATTAATGGTTACCGATTTGGCTCCAACCACTCGGTGTGCGGTGGTTTTTCGAATCCTGCATCCAAATTTACTTTTAATAATACTTTAAGCCTTATCTATTCTTTTTTCGAATTCCCAGTCATCCCACCACTTTTGACCGCGAAAAAAAAATGCCGCAGAGGCGTGCCATAAACTGGTTGAGTGACCAACCGTCCAGTTCTCGGTTCCCCCGAAAACAAAAAATCCCATCAGTTCGATATCTTATCCTCGGCCGCCTGATGAGCACAAAATGCTTTTAATGTAGGTGCTGAAAGAAAACTAATGACTTTAAATTATCATCGCGGTCGTTCCGTCGTCGTCGTCGTTGTTGTCGGGCAGGAACTCCTGTACGAATCAACTGTGCAGCATTTCGTTACGGATGCGTGCGAAAAACTGGTTTCGTCGATGTTTGTAATCCGGGCATTACTTTGCATTTTTACTGCAAACGGGCTTTTAACTTTTGCGATAACGTTCGAATGGTTTTCCGAAAAATTTACCTCATTTGAAAATAATGCCCAGCGCGGAATTTAACTAATTCGAAATCGATTGGCAGTATGCCATGGATTTTCAATTTTTGGCAATTCTTGAACTTTCAAACCAGTTGCACTTGTTTGGGGAGAACCCTTTTGCCGGTAAGCTTTTTTTTCGAGTGACAAAAATCCAGCTTGTTTTCCACTTGTGAAGGTTGGAACTGACTCGGAATGTGCTCGCATTCACTAGGGTTCTCGAGAACTCGGTCTGCACGTCGTCGTCGGCGGCGGCTTCGAGGGCCATCAATTTCAAGAGCCCCTTCGTTGCAATGCGAGCCTGTCGGAAAACAGCGACGATGTCACATCGTAGAGGGCTGTGCGAAAAACAGTCGTCTGGTGGTTGGAAAATTATGAGCAGTCTACATGAAGGGCCTATCACGGAGTTTGCCAACAAGGGTGGAAACGATGACGAACAGTGATGCACATTTTGAAACTGTTTTCCTTGACTGTGAGCTCAATGGTCCTTGGGTGGAGGTGATGAAATATTGGGCATTTTATTGGATTTGCGTTGAAACTCCAGATGGGAAATGACTCCTCTATTTCAATGAGTGAATCAAGGTTTACTATGATGATTTTAAAAATACTTATATTTGAGCTCATGAATCAACAGTGACAGTTGAAGAACGACATTGTTCTCTTTTAAATCCAGCTCCCAAGAACAACTTTCTCCGGTAGGTTAAGTCGCCTCTATTTATGAGCCATAATGTTGCATTACACGACTATCCCATATGATCACTTATTTTTCCGGCTTCGAAGAGGGGAGCGAACGAAAAACCCCATATGATGCGGCAATTTTTGCCAACCCAGTAATCCGGACAGGATTTTGGCTTCCTCTCAAGAAAAGCCAGCAACCGTCGTTATTTAGTATAAGTTTGTATCCTATTTCTTCCTCCTGGCTGCCGCAATGTCTGGAAGCGGAAAGAACTGTGTTAGGACTTTTGTTGGCCATATCACTGACTGCGTTGCCATTATGGTAGGGATAATCATATGTGAATCGTACTTGAAATAAAGGCAGCGTTCTATTTGAATCAGGCCCGAATTTTTTAGAAGCAAAAGAAGTGAGCTGTTTACTTTGTAGAATGTCAATTCTTCCAATCCAATACTTGTTATGAGCAGTCTACTAATACACAAATAGATCTAATATTATATTATGTTTACCGAGTTCTGGAAAATTATGAAAATGAAAAGCAAATTTACAAAGCTACATAGTGACTAAATTGTTATCAAATTTGAGTTAACTGAATTCAAATTTGGCTAAAGTGTATTATCAAAGTTTCCACTTCTTTGACAGTTCATTTGCTAGATTGGTTCTACTTCGATAACACGATGGGGGTTGGACTTTGATGCTCTTCATAATACCTCTCTCAATGTCTGGAACCTGGCAACACCTGATTGGCTCGATGTTTCAAGTGTAAATATCCCAAGTAACAATTTTAGTTTTATTCCAGCCGTACAGCACTCCTCCCAGCTTTGTTGATAAAACTACTTTCAAAACTGTTTTGTCCACCAACACCTCCTCTATGCATCTTTAAAGCCGAAATGTGTAAAGGGAGCCACTCTATCCCAAGTAACAATTTTGGTTTTATAAGGGTTCTGAAGAGCATGAATTATACTTCAAGAATGCTATAAAACCATGATAAAACCAACAATGTTTCTTGGGTATAGACGGTTGTGGAATTAAATTAATAAAACCTTTACAATACGATACATATTTTTAAAATGTTCTAATGAAAGATTCTATTGACCACTTGAGAACCTCCATAGAACCTATTGGCTGCCTTCAAAACCAGCATAATGGCCACAGCTGTTAAACTTCACTATGATATCGTGGTTGGTTTTTGTTGCCCTGCTTTGTTCGATTCTCTGCTCTTCTAATGCATCTAATGTCTAGGAAAAAAATTCTAGTGTTGCCGGAACTTTTGATTGAGAGCAAAATAGCCAACACAAATTAAGTTTTTTTATACAGCGTATCATGCTTCAAATCATATGCGCATTTAATTTTATGGTGAATATTGGCACGATAAAAGCAGAAAATTAATGCGTCTCGAAGATTATGCGAGATTACATCAACAAAAACAAAATTGAAACATATAAATTAATCATGAATTTCCTGAAAATTTATGGAATTTAATAAGGTTTAAAAGTTGGTCTCTGATCTACAGTTCATTTGCAAGACATTTGAAGTTTGGTTGTATTTCCACATTTCAATTTGTATATTTCAATATTGCGATTGGGAAATATCACAGTTTTTCCACAAAGCTAATTTATCTTCGTAATGGCTGCTATAAAACTATTTGGTCATTTGGTGACTCCTCAATACCGATTTGCCGTTTATTGCATTTACTGGAGGCAAAATGGTTTTAAAATGCTTTTTCAACTAACCATAATAAGAGAATTTGAATGAGTCTTAAAATGGCATTTCAAAACAGATGATAAATTCAAAATAAAAGCTTTGATAGGAGCATAAGGAATTTTAGCAACAAGGTTGTAAGATCATTGTAAAGAAGCTGTGTAGGGTCTCATAAACCTGACTAAAATTTAAAACCTATTGGCACCTCTTACTGCCATAATAAAACTATATTGATTTCTAGTGGCATTCATAAAACTTTAATGAAACTTAATAAAGCTGGATGGTTTTGGGAATGTTACTTGGGATTTTACTTCAATTTGATAAACGTGCCTGTGGAGGAATCTGAGTAAAATTTAGATGTTGATAATTGTTTAATGGGTAATCATTACTCATTTTGATTAAAAGGTATAAGGTATTGTGCGTTATTGTCTCATTAACGAAAACTCTAAGAAGATGAACGTCAACCAATAGGGTACGGGATGGGTTTTAAGCAGTTTATTCGGCACCTGGAACATGTGATGAAGCTGTATGTAATCAATAATTAGAACTGCTAATATTAAGACGTTAATGCCTCTGCTCACTTCTTATATATCGAAACATACCTACAGGAACGAGCATTAGACTTAGAAAATGTCATTGCCCTGGAATAAAGTTCCCAATTGCAGGGACTTATTAATAGCATGCGGATTGCTTTCCAATCATGAAAATGTTCTCTTCAGCTGCGCAATCTGTACATAAACTAACAATATTGCATGAGTGCGATTCCGTGCATTGTGTGCAAAGGCAAAATGAAATAGGCCAGTTTACGATTTGCTGCAAACGCCAATTTCCTCAACCCGCTCCTTCGTTTTACGCTTCCGCTCTCGCAAATAATCAAACAAAACATGTCGATAGCTACGATCATAAACTCGTCTACTTGCAGGTTATGAGACAGACGTACGCAACCAAACTTTTAGTTTGTCATTGATATTCAGATTGGCAATGTGTATTGAGAAATCCACGTACAGCTAAAGTGCGGTTAAACATCGTAGTACCTAAAACTGAAATTGATAATAACTTCCTAGCTATTTTTCAAGCTGTTTGGAATTGGTCAGTATCGTCATTATCGTTGATTTTCTTATCTTTTTATCACCAATTACTTTGCTTAGACAGTTCGAAAAACTATTTTGAGAGAGTGCCATCTACGACGTTTAACCTCACTTTTGCGTTGCCTGGATTCTTCCATTCCTTATTTCATTTACTCTCACGCAAATGTTAGCCAAAGTGACTGTGACGACAAACGGGATGCGTCGTTTAAAACAAACAAACAAATGTGAGAGACAGAAGGCTTCGCGTTACAATACCGGTGCGCTATACCCATGGTTAACAAAGTAGAGAGGAAACATGAGTTCTCTCAAAAGCAACTGTGATGCCATAGCTGCCGCTCTTCAAAGTAATCTGTTTATTTTTCGTCATTTTCGCGGCCGTGTATTTCAACGTTTTCTTCCTCTTCATTATCTTCCTTTTCGTCTTGCTCTTCTTCGTTTTATTCCTTGTCATTATCTTTCTCTCCACCTCTCCTCTCCATCATCTTCCGTCTCGATCATGCTCTTCTTCGTTTAACTTTCTTGCACGTCTACCAAAATCTCGTATCAGATTTGTTTCCTGATCGATGCATGCAAGCGTCCTGTTAGCCATAAGAATGTTGTTGAAAGAGATGAGAAAATAAATTCAACCGAATTTGTTCTTTGATATGTCGACTTATCATTGCCAGTTAGTCATTTACTCAAATTTGAGTGACTCCACTTTGACAAAAGTCGAGTCAAAAACGACTCAAAACTGAGTTGAAACGGCTGGCCGTGTAGCGGTATCGTTTCGTGTACCTGAGCAAGAGAGCATGCAGGACGACGCTCACCAGCATCAGCTGTTTCGGGAGGCATCGATTCGGTTTGCTTGTCAATTGCGTATGTTTCAGTTTCAGGAGACATAATTTTACACGCAATCTTTCTTTACGTTCCCCGACTATTACATACCCCGACTTTACGTTCCCGGACTTTTACAAACATGAATTAGGTCTCGTGTAAAATTCATAATTTCTAAGTGTATGTCATTAGTATTCTTTTATATAACCAAAATAGCCCAGTGCAATTGAGAGAACAGATATTCGCTGGTCAAAAGCAATGAACGAAGCAAATGCGCATACACGCATGCGTGGCTTGCACATAATTTCATATACATTCAGCTCCGTTTTCATAGTACTGGTTGCGTATCTAACGGACGTTTGAGCAACGTAAATTTACGTAAATAACGAAAATAAATGCAAAAATCCTTTATGCAAGTACAATAACATTTTTCTTTATTATTTAATAATTGAAAATCCTATTTATTTATTCTTGCATATAATTTAGCAATTTAAGAAAAAATCACTGTGCACCTTAATTCTGCATTACTCTCGCCAAGCTAATGCGAAACCGAGAGCATACCTTCATAACACAGTCCTCTGACAGTGAATCCCAAGCCATAGTCATTGAAACTTTTAAAGAATCGGTACTTGGGTGCAAGGTCCACAGGGCTTCACTTCAACATACGCCCATATAGAACAGGCAAACCAAGATTCTCGCATTCATAGACGTTTTCTCGAATCCAGGGAAGCAGTTGATTCTTCAAAATGTCCATGTAGCGTTCAATGTTCACTTTGACATCTGCCCTTATAAAAACAAGAGGGATCTTCAACGCATTCGACGGAACCGCTCCAAAAGCCTTGACGGAACTGCTCCAAATCTATGACCAATCGATGCATTAACGATTCCGCTTGACTTTCTCTTCAACCGATTTCACCACTTTTGCAGTGCGTGCAGACCGTGGTCGTCCCACTATCCGTTTTCTGTTGACATGGTCCAACAAGAAGCCAGATGGCATCCGACAAATGCCGCAATTTGCTTTTCACGTAGGACTTAGGTCTCTCTTTTCTATTTCTGGAATCGTCCGTGTTACGTTTCGAGTGGAGATTTTGAACAATAATATCTCCTATCTGACCCACGGAAATTTGACGCTGAGTATCTCATTCGAAAGGTAGAACATCTATGCTCAATCCCTGTTTCTAACTTGATTCATTACATTTGTGTAAACTAGTTAAAAGTACTGCAAAAAAACCTACGTCAAAAATTCAACACGCACAAAGCTATTGGTTCAAAATAACATCATATTTGCACCGCGTTGGTTGATTGGTTAACACTGCCTCAGTTACCATGTGGCTATAAAACATGTGGTGCCGGCCAACAAACCCTTTATATCAGGACGAATGACCCCTAGGGTTAAAGTCCAGTAAAAACAATAAAGAAGAAGAAGACAAACCATTATACTCGATTCGGCTTCTGATGGAACTGTCGATGTTCCAGCATCAGCAACAGAACGACCACTACTAACACAACTACGCCATCATTACCATCACCATCGTCACAGCAGAACCAGTGACTCCTCCAAACCACCACCGCTTCGGTTTATTCCCTACACGGCCATCCGTTTCAACTCAGGTTTGAGTCGTTTTGACTAATTTTCGTCAATAGTGGAGTCACTCAAATTTGAGTAAATGTTATTGGCATTGGCAGTCGAAAAATCAAAAACATCGACTCAAATCAGATGGATGTTTTTGATTTGTAGACTTGTCAATGCCTGCAACATTTACAAATTTGAGTGACTCCACTATTGACGAAAATTAGTCAAGCTGACTCAAAACTGAGTTAAGTGTTGGCCGTGTGAGTAGTATCGTTTCAGTTGACCCGGAGCGAGAGAGCGTGCGAAAGAACGGCGCTCACCAGCATCAGCAGTTTCAGGAGGTTCGATAGCGATAGGTTCGATGGCGAATTCATCTCGCGAAACATGATGCATGAAATTTTCAAAACGGCCCTTTTCCTTCGGACGGACCACCAGCTTTCGTAGAAATTTTTGTGCAGCATTATTTGTTAAATGAAACAGAATCGATAAACGGCCCTTTTCAAGGCCACTACCCACGTTTCAGAAGATTTGACGTTTAATTTCCTTGCCTTCCTATTTTACTTACGTACATACTTTTAGCAGTAGGCCTCAAAAATGATTTAAAAAAAATATTAATTTTTTTATCAATTTAAATCGCGAATATGAGCATATGTGCGCGCCGGTTTTAGTTTTGATGACGAGCTCCGAAGCAACTAATATTTTCTTTTCGGTGTACTTGAGCAGTTGAACTGCCTGAATGTTAGACAGAATTACCACCATCGCCAATGGTGACACCGGACAACAGTTTGTTCCATTTTCGTAGTTGCGGATGGCCAACTGCAAATGTGAAATGATTCCGTTTCTTGTCAAATCCAATACTTCAAAAGCACATATTTCATCACAGTGGCAAATTCCTTCCTTCAGCACTTTCTTGGCAGACGTTGGATTATTCACACAATAATAGCTTAGGGTTTCCAAGGTACTTTACATTGAATAAAATACATCACTTAGAAAATTTTACAGTATTCGGTAATTTTTACCGAACGTTAACAGCTGAACGTTCGGTAATCCAATTTGCCGGATTTCGGTGAGATTTTACGGTATTCGGTACAAAATTACCGGAACTTGTCAAATTTTACCGAAGTCTGTTAAATCGGATTACCGAACTGTTCAGCTATTGAAAGTTCGTGTAACAAATTACGAATACTGCAAAATTTTCTAGTGTGTATAGTACAAATTTATTAATTCGATAACGTCATTTCTTTCAAATCTACAAGGAGCCCTACGTTAGCTTTGTCCCTGTGACTACTGACATAACTCACCCTCTAGTTTTACCAAAGATGAAAAATCGTATGATTCGAAGAATTTAAAGAACATAAGCCACTAAATTGAAAAGAAACCTAAAATAAAATTTAAAACAAATTGTTTAGTCATAAATATCAAAACTTAAAATAAGAAACAAACAATATTTAGCTATTATAAATCCAGAAAAACTCTAAGAAATCAAATTCTATAAAATAGATGTGACAAATGTGGAATTAACAACATAAAAAAGCTTTAGCGTAATTTCAATCAATTTAAAATTCCATGTCGAAAAACAGTTCAAGCAAAGCAAGTGACCTCAAAAATCAAAATTTAAGTTTCAATTTATCTTAAAATCAACCAATAATTTTCAAATAATTTACTACTTGAATGCTTCAGAAATTAAAAAAAACGCAAAGAAAAGAATGACAAAATAACCGGATCGTAAATCCTTATTTCGTCTTATCAAACAATAAAAAATAAATTAAATAATCAATACATCTTTATTAGTTAAAACACAATAAAATATGGAAACAATAGTTATAATTATCAGAATGAAAAATCAACGAGTAATGTTAAGGAAATTTAAAAAATAATGGGATGAAAAATGAACAAAGTAATTTAATCTTTTTACAACTTTGATTATAAATTGTAACTTTGATAACAACATTGGTTATAAATTATGATGTAAGAATATCATACAGCAAAAAACTCATAAACGAAAAGAAAATCACCTTCACCAAGTCATATCATCTGAAAATGGAAGCAATAGTATTTTCAAGCTCAACTTATAAAGTGAAGTTAAAACCTAGAGATCGGAAAAAATGAAAAAATCGGATCGTAAAATCTATTTATTGAAAACTGTCGAAAGCTTATAATCAAATAATAAAAAAAGTTGCAGTGTTATCAGTTCTAAATAAAGAAGAAAACTTGGGATGCAAAATATAGCAATAAAAAACAATCAACTGCTCAAAATCGTATGGTTCAAATACTAAAAAAAGAGGCAGAAAAAGCAATTAAAGGGTGTCCACGATGAAATTGCCACACTATGAAATTGCTCTAACTATTTAACCGTTGGGTAGAATTTAATGAAAATTTGGGTGGATATAGTTCATAGTGCATTATTTACATCCTGCAAGTTTTAAAGTCCTGTGATCAAAACTCGCGGAAATGGAGTCGAAAGAACAGCTCATGCGTGATAAAATCTTGCGCATTCATCACGAGAACAAGGATCTCTCGCATCGTTCCATCGCTAAAACGTTGGGAATCGCGAATTCCACGGTGTCGCAGTGATTAAGCGGTTCGAGGAACGGTTGACCACCGATCAGAAGCCCAGAAGTGAAGGAAAAAGTATTCCGTACAACACCAAAAATCACAACCGCGTAGTTGGGGCCTTCAACCGAAATCCGAACGCCTCCGTTCGGGATGTGGCTAAAGCTGCACCTAAGCCGAAGTTTTGTCCAGAAGGCCAAAACTAAGGCTGGGCTTCGAACGTTCAAGGTACAAAACGCCCCTAATCGCGACGAGAAGCAGAACAAGTCCGCCAAAATCCGTGCCAGGAAGTTGTACCTCAACATGCTGACGAAAGTTGAATGCTGCATCATGGACGACGAAACATACGTGAAGGCCGACTTCAAACAGATCCCCGGCAACCTGTTTTTCACGGCCAAGGATAAGTTCAGCATTCCGGAGCATGTCCGCACTCAGAAGATGTCCAAATTTGCGAAGAAATTCCTGGTTTGGCAAGCCATCTGCACGTGCGGGAAGCGGAGTGCCCCTTTCGTGACCCAGGACACGATGAACGGACAGGTGTATGAAAAGAGTGCCTCCAGAAGCGGCTGCTTCCTCTCCTGAAGGCCCACAACGTCCCAACAATCTTCTGGCCGGATTTGGCCTCATGCCACTACTTCAAGGACGTGCTGAAGTGGTATGCGGACTAATAAGGTCAATTTCGTGCCGAAAATGTTCAACCCTCCCAACACTCCGGAGCTCCGCCCATCGAGAAGTACTGGGCGATTATGAAGCAGCACCTTCTTAAACGACCTAAGGTAGTGAAGACAGTCGAGGAACTGAAGAAAGTATGGGTTTACATGCAAAAAACGGTTGATTCACAGGTTGTGCAGAATCTTATGGCCGGAGTTACAGGCCAAGGTGCGGGCATTTGCGTATGGACTGTAAATAAAATACGAGTAAAATATTAAAATGAAGTTTAATAGTTATTTCTCAATCCCTGAAAATTTGATGGCAATCGGATGAAAACTCGAATTTTGCGAATCAATTTTCGTGTGTGGCAATTTCATCGTGGACACCCCTTTATCAAAAAAAAAAAAATATTACGGAATTAAATTTTAGATAAATAAAAAAAAAATAGAGGCGTCAGACAAGAGTATTTAAAAACCTAAAATTAATTGAAATTAATAAAAATGAGGCTTATTAAGAGAGAATGTTAAGTTGGTTTGGTTATAATAAGACAAAAACCTCAAACAATAAAAAGTAAATTCAAATAAGCATTACATCTTTAATAGTTAGTACACATTAAAATATAGAAACGAAAATTATAACTTTTTGTTTTGACTCAGAATGAAAAATTAAAAAAGTAATGTTAAGAAAAATTGAAAAAAATACATGGGATGAAAAATGAACAGCTTAATTTAATCTTTTCACAATCTTATATACAAAAATTAATATATAGGACATCATTCATATCATTCAAAAACTCATCAACGAAAAGAAAAATCACTTTCACCAAGTCAAATAATCAGAAATTGAAAGCAATAGTTCTTATAGAATGAAGTAAAAACCGAGATTGGAAAGAATGACCAAATAAAAGGATTTAAAAAACTTTTTATCGAAAACTGTCGAAACCTTATATTCAAGTAATGAAAAAATGGCAGTTGTAATCAGTCCTAATTTAAGAAAAACCTGGGAATACAAATAATGATATAAAAAATCATCAAATCAAAAATCTTATGGTTGAAATTATAAAGAAGAGGCAGAAAGTGCAGCATGCTCTAAAATTAAAAGAATGGGAATCAAATTTAGAGAAATAAAAAAAAAATTTGCATCAGATCAGATCAGCACTTGCACATCAAAATCATTTGAAATTAATTAAAATGAAGCTTATCAAGAAAGAATGTTAAGTGGTGTTGGTAATTAGCCAAAAACTTTGACAAAACCTCAAACAATAATAGTAAATTGAAATAAATAATACATCTTTAGCAGTTAATAAACAATAAAATAAATCCTAGAGGGTTTAGTGAAAACCTGTAACTAGAAATAAAAACAAAAAATTAAAAGTATTTTCCATTTGATTCCATATTCATCTTTGCATATCTTGACGCTAGATACGCTGTATTTCGACTACAATGTGCAGACTTTCAGTGTCTCGTACTAATACTCGACTTGAATTCAAGTCATTAATTTTTAGAAAGGAACATACTTACGAAACATTACAAAAATTCTAAGATCCAGTTCATCTTTTTGGTTTTTGGTATGGAACTGAATTATCACAATTTACGGATATTCCGAAACTCCGGAAGACCATACAATGGCCACCTAGAGCCATAGATTGATCTGCAAGTCACTTTAATTTTAAAATTATAAGTACAAATGGTTTTGAAAAAAAACGGATTGCTTTAGGACGAGAATAATGAACTTCCCATTTAATCGAATGTTCCGGACATTCCAGGGGACAATAAAGTGGCTTTATCTCGGTAGTGTGACCCAATATTATCATTTAGATAGCATATTTGAAATCAGCAGCCAAAAGTTACTTGGAAACACATAACTTAGCGATGCAAAATCCATTTTTCCATTTTTAGACTTTTTGTTCCGCCTTTTGTATGGAATGGAATCACGTCTGGGACATTTTTAAGCAAGTTGAACAATTTCGAGAATCAAAAAATTCCGTGAAATAATAAAACAATAAATTTAATAACATTAGTTTCTAATGACCTAATGTAATTGAAACAAGTGGCCACATATATTAGAAGAACAATAAAATTCATCTAAAATTCAGCAAAATTTTACAAATAATTCACCACTTGAAAACTCCACAAAAAAAATTGAATAATGGGATTATAAATTAACAAAGTTATGTAATCTTCTTACAAATTTGATATATTTTTTTTAATGCTAGAATATCAGTCACCAAAAATACTCATAAACGAAAAGGAAAAACTCATTCACCAGGTCTAATAATCAGAAAATGAAAGAAATAGTGCATTCAAGACAACTTATAAAATGAAATAAAAAACCAAGAGATTTGAGAGAATGACAAAATAAATAAAACACAATCAACATATCAAAATTTGTTTGGTTCAAATTATAAAAAATGACGCAGAAAAACGCAGTTTACTGAAAAAAATAAAATGAACGAGAACCAACTTTTAGAAAAATTAAAAATGAGGCGAAAAGAAAAAACAATAGAAAAAAATAGAGCCGTAAGATTCGAGCATTTAAAAAACCCAAAATCATTTGAAATTACTCAAAATGAAGCTTAGAAATAAAGAGACGGTTTGAAAATAATAAGACAAAAAACTATGAAAAATCTCAAACAATAAAAAATAAATTAAAATAATCAAAGCATCTTAAACAGTTTATGCACATTAAAATATTGAAACAAAAGTTATATTAAACAGAATGAAAAATCAAAGAGTTCAACATCAAAATTAGAGTAAATCGTAGCAGATTGAAAAATAAACAAATAAGTTTTTAAACGCAATGTATTGAGTCTGTGATCTTAAAAATGAACCAAAAAATATTAAAATGAAAACAAATTCATGCTTAGCTAAAAAAATCGTTTTTAAACTGATAACCAAGCAATTTGAAAATCAATCAATTAATCAAAACAAAACATCAATTTGAACGAAGCTAACGATAATAAAGATCAAGAAATTGAAGCTAAAGCAGAAACTTGAAATATCCATAATCGTTATATAGCAAAGAGAAAGTTAAGCAAACCTGTAGACAAAAAGAACTATTCAAGTTAGGAAATGGATATACAATATCGAAACTTGGAAATTCAATCCCGAATTATACAAAGTTTATCAGTGAAAGGATTCACTTGACTTTGTGCACACATTACGTAGCGCTTGAAGGGCGAGGAGGGGAGTTGAGCAACTCACTGCTTATTCATGACCTCTCGAATGGAAGTTTCAGATACGTTACATTCGATTAACTAATTTCAACAAAACTACAAGTGATTAGCTAACTTTGTATCAATTGGATGTCCTGTGTGCCAACAGCACAAGTATGTCAAGTAGAAAGGCCTGTTCAGGTCTTTCATTCTAGCAAACATAACAGTCCACTCTTGGGACCTTACGGTGATGAGCGAACATCTCCTTCTACATCAAAGTAATGTAATCATTTTACAACTTGGATTAAAAAATAATTTAAAATGTAAGAACATCATTCACCAAAAAAAACTCATAAACGAAAAGAAAAATCGCTTTCAGCAATTCAAGTAATGAGAAAATGAAAGAGATTCTACAATAAAGCCAACTTATTAAATGAATTAAAAAACCTGGATATTTGAAAAAATGAAAGAAACAGAAGATCTTTAAATTTTTCATTTGAAAACTATCGAAATCTTATATTCAAATAATTAAATATATATTGGCAGTAGTATCAGTACTTATTTAAAAAAAAAATATAATCAGCAGATTAAAAATTCTTATTGTTCAAATTATAAAAAAAGAAGCAGCAAGCAGAATGAACAAACAAAAATTAAGGGGAATCAAATTTAAGAGAAATAAAAAAAAATAGAGGCGTCAGATAAGAGTATATAAAAACCTCAAAATCAATTTAAATTAATTAAAATGAAGCTTATTAAAATCGAACGTAAAGTGAGTTTGTTTATAATAAGAGAAAAAAATATGGGAAACCTTAAAGAATCTATATAAATGAAAATGAGTTGGGGTTTCCTTTGTCACGATTTAACTCGCGAGAGGAAGGACCGTTTGGCAAGATTTTTGCTTTGTTGGATTCGTCTTGGACACCGGAAGGTCCTTATGATGGTTTGAAACCCCTCCCTTCTCTAGAAAGGGGGGCTCCCAAACAAGTGAGGCACAAATTTCTGCATAACTCGAGAACTGATCAAGCAAAAGAACCCAAATTTAGCATGCGGAAGTTTTTGGAGGCAAGCAATGTTTCTATGGTAATTAGAGACCCCTCCCCTAGAAAGGGAGGCTCTCGTACAAATGAAACAGAAGTTTCTGCATATCTCAAGAACTAATCAAGCAAATGGAACCAAATTTGGCATGTGGGGTTTTCTGAAGGAGAAAAATGTTTTTATGGTGGTTTGAGACCCCTCCCTTCTCCTAGAAATATAAATGAAACTGTAATTTCTTCATAACTCTAGATCTAATAAACCAAATGGAACCAAATTTGGCATGCGGGGATTTTAAAGGCAATAAATGTTTCTACGATAGTTCGAGACCCCTCCTCCTCTCTCTCCTGAGGGTTGGGGGCGGTGCACCCATACAAATGAAACAAAAGCTACTACATAACTCGAGAGCTAATCAAGTAAATGGAGCCAAATTTGGCAGGTAGAGGTTTTTGAAGGCAAGAAATGTTTCTAAGGTAAATCGAGACCCCTCCGCCCTCTGTAAGGGGGGGGGGGCTCTCATACAAATGAAACACAAATTTCTGAATAACTCGAGAACTTATCAGGTTAATGGAACCAAATTTGGCATGTGGAGGTTTTCGAAGGCAAGACATATTTCTTAGTTGACTCGATCCCCTCCCTTCTCTGAAAGGAGGGCTCATATACAGATGAAACACAAATTTCTGAATAACTCGAGAACAAATCAAGCAAATGGAACCAAATTTGGCATGTGGAGGTTTTTGGAGGGTAGATTTCTATATACATAAAAATGAACTTCTGTCTGTCTGTCTGCCTGTCAGACCCTTATAAACTCGGAAATTTCTGAACCGACCAATGTGAAAATTTATATGAAGGGTTTTTTGGGGCTGGGGAAGGTTTTTATGATTGTTTGAGGCCCCTACTCTTTCAGGAATGGGGGGCTCTGATACATATGAGACACAAATTTCTTCATAACTCGAGAACTAGTCAAGCAAATCGAATTGAATTTGGCATGTGGGGGGTTTTGAAGGCAAGAATGTTTCTATGGTGGTTCAAGACCCCTCCCCTTTTTGAAAGGGCGGGGGGTTCAAACAAATGAAACTCAATTTTTTGTTATAATCGAAGAGGCCCATGTGATGGTTCGAGAACTAATCAAGCAAAGGGAACCAAATTTGGCATGTGGGGGGTTTTGAAGGCAATCATTGTATGGTGGTTTGAGAAACCACCCCCTCTGGAAGGGAGGGCTCCCATACAAATGAAACACAAATTTCTACCAATGAGAATTATCTAGGATACTTAAACACAAAACGTGTTTTTCTCGGGTAAGAAGCATGTTTTGATAGAAGTTTGAACCCCTGCTTATTCAAGAAAAAAAACTCATTCCGAAAAAAAACCATAAAAGTGCCAGTTACATTAAATTTTCCATGATTTAGTTGCAAGCGTATCAACGCACGCACCGGGTTCAGCTAGTAAAGAAATAAATTCAAATAATCAAAGCATTTTAAACAGTTAATACACATTCAAATATTGAAACAAAAATGATAAAAAAACAAATAAAAATCAAAGAATAACGTTAAGAATATTAAAATATATCGTAACAAATCGTGAATAAAAAACAAATCAGTTATTAAACGCAATGTCTTGAATCTTTATTCTTAAAAAGAAACCAAAAAATATCAAAATGAAAACAAATTCATGTTAAGCTAAATAAATTATTTATAAAACTTATAACCAAGCTATTTGAAAATCAATGACCACAACACAAAAAATCAATTTTAAATGAAGTTAACGATAGAAGAAACGAAGAAGTTATAAAGTCAAAACAGAGACTTAAAATATCCGTAATCGTTAAATATTAAATGAAAGAAATATTTAAAAAACTGCAAAAAACCTATTAAAATCAGAAAATTAAGAACAACAAATAAGTAAATAATATTAGGAAATAGAAAATACAAAAACAAAACCTTTCCAAAATTTTCAATCCCGAAATTATACAAAGTTTATCAGTGGAATGAATTCACATTCTCCAATCACATCTTGCAAGCACAAGGCAACGCAAATCCTCAGATTTCCTTAAATTGCGATTGATCCAACTCTAACGATTCTGAAGATTACCTCTCTTTCCATCAGTCAACGTTTCATAATTTCCAACCATTTGCCATAGCTCCTTTTCGCTACTATTCTAAAAGTCGAACCGAATACAACCCTGTTTCGAAATCTATAAAACAGTTTCTCCTCCCTCGGTTTCCCTTCTGGCTCTTCCCAGCCGACAGTCCGCATTGCACTAGCACTTTTATGGGACTCTTTTATCGCCCGCTCTCATGCACCTTGCCGGGCCAAAAGAGGGGACACTAGATCAGTCAGAACTGCACGAAAAATTCCTGCCACAGGAACTTATTCCGAATTCAGTCAGTCCAGTCTCACCGCATTTGAAACACAGCTACCGGAATACATTTGTTTACCGAATGAAGAGGAGAGCCCCTTTCGAAAGGAAAGCCACAGACAGACTCACAGACCGTCCAATTCAACGAACCACCAACGACGTCCACTGCGGCAGTACAGAGTGGCTGGCACAAGGCAGGCGGCGTCACCAGCGGCTCCACTGCCAGCGGCTCCGTTGCCATGGTTACTGTCAGTGTCAGACGAATGCTGTTCCTGTCACTGCCACTACGCCAGGGCTATGAGGGAGTACCTACTAGGAGTCATAAAATTTTATGGCTATTTCGTACGAAAACAGAAAATGTTTGCCGACAGTCAGTGCGGCGTTCCAGGCACGGTAAACCTGACATGGATTGCCCCTGCAGAAGCTGTCGTCGTCGGTTCGGTGGCGTTTTTCTCGGATCGAAAGGGGGGGAATAAATTTTACGATGCACTGCTGCTCTGGTTGCGAGATAAATTCCGGTTGAAATCTTGGAAAATGTGGGTAGATTTGTGCT
The DNA here is from genome assembly GCA_034211315.2 of Aedes japonicus. Lineage (NCBI taxonomy): Eukaryota > Metazoa > Arthropoda > Insecta > Diptera > Culicidae > Aedes > Aedes japonicus. Next base: position 66,865 of record JASCZW010005112.1, on the reverse strand, counting down.
ATGATGGAGAATAGTTCGGTTGATGATTACATTTCGGCATCTGGACAAAGGATAATTATTCTTCAGGAACAGTGCTCTTCAAATAGTCATTGAATTTCCTATGGAATGAAGTATGATTACCTAAACGTGAATTCATAAAAATTGAGAGCGTAATTTCTTTCAATTGAAACGTCAAATTAAAGCTCTCACCGAATCGAAGCAACCCAACAACGACCCACATTCTACCTAATTTGACACATCACACCAAAGCAGGATCCATAGAAACCACCGCAGCGTCAGTCAGTGGGAAAGCTTCCAATCCGGTCTCCCAGGAACCGTAATAATCGTTAGGCAACAACATGGCAGATATTGCAGGAAAAGTTCCTCTTTCATCAGACTGCTGTTCGACTCTGTCTGCGAAACATTAACCCTTCCGACCCCCGCTCCTTCCGGGTTGCGCTTCCGGTTGGGCCCCAACCACCCCATTCCGCCCTAACGAGTTCATTATACGGGAAAGGATTAATTAAATCCTATATTTTTATTACACCGACCCTGCTGCTGCTGTGTGTGTGTGTGAGAGAGAGAGCAAGGACCAGAGACACCGGGCTGGGGAGGGGATGCACGAACATAACTTTGTTGTTGAGTCGGCTTCGGAACCCAACCCAAGCCATCGGCGTGTGCCCCATCTAATCTGAATATGATAATAATTTTCCCAATGTCCCAAACAGTGTCCCTGTTTTCGAAACGGCCGCTCCTGTATTTCATCATCATTAGGTATCGTCCCAGTCAAAGAACATGCAAACGGACTTCGAATTCGCAGGCTTTCCCTTTGATCCGGCTTCTTAGACGTTGAACTACCTCGTGGAAAGGGACGCGTACTTCTCTTATGGTTATTACCTTAAGTTACGAGAGGTGCAGGAAAGTCCCCAGGCTTTCCGGTTCGTAAGCTGGATTTCATGCAAAGCCCATTTTCCAGGTGGATTGTGTTCAAATAGGAGCCGAGCAGAGAGTTTAGCTTCATATGAAAGGAATTTGGCACGGACAGCCGCGCCGGTTGCTCGGTGTGGCAATTAAATAAATAAGACAGAAGAGAGTTTAGGATCAGGACGTCTTTAGTTGGAACGGTGGCCAATGTTGAGGAAATATCAAATTAAAGTAAGCCATGGAATTAGGTTTATTGATTAACATTTCGAGTATGAGGATTATTTCGACATGGGCTTCTTTTTAGTATTTTTGTTCTAGAATTTGGGACGTTTTAAGTGCGAGATATTCACCAGTCAACTGACACCGTGGATTGCCTTGTTCGATGGAATTTGTTTTTTCAATTTGTTTTTTTTTTTTGAATATTTCTTCGATCCTTTCCTCAGTCATCGGGGTCGTCATGTCCATTTCTAAATCTGTCTCCGTTTCCTGGGCATCGCTGTTCGAAGATATGCCTTCTGCAACTATCGAGCAATTCCAGCCAGAATAGCAAACCGGTTGGACCCTACTCTCTCCGATCTGAATGAAATTTTGTCCATTTGTTGGTTTCTACATAAAATTACTATGAGGGCGTATTTAAAATGAAGAATTTTTTTAATTTTTTGCGAATTTTTTAGTTTCAGTGTATTTTTTCTTAAAGAATACTTCATTTCTTACAACTTTTTCTAAGACGATATTTTTATCAGATGAGTATCTGATCAAAATGTCGTCTTAGGAAAAGTTGTAGGAAATGAAGTATTCTTTAAGAAAAAATACACTGAAACTAAAAAATTCGTAAACTCATGCTTGGAAAATATTAAAAGTTGATTTCCTCGAAGAACCCCCCCTTCGATCCTTCTAAAAAATGTATTTTTCATAATATTTTTTTGAAAAAACAGGCAATTTTTTCTCAGACACGGTGGCAGTCAGACTTACCCGTTTCTGTTTGGACGCGATGGAAAAGAATCAAGTTGGTGCTCTTGGATATGTATGTGTTTCGGATAGTTTTGTTTAGGCGACGCTGCTCCGTCTGATATGAAAATAATCTTTTAAATTATAATTTGACGGTGTCGGTGGTGTAGTGGTAAGCATGACTGCTACTTGGCACCCACGTGGGTCTGGGTTCAATCCCAGTCGACGTCGGTGGTTTTTCTAATGCGAAAAAATCTGGTCATGTCTTCCTTCGGAAGGGAAGTAAAGCCGTTGGTCCCGGCTCATATTTAAAAGTCGATAGGTAGAGTCCAAGTGGTGGAGTCGTAGGCCGACGGAAAATAAAAAAAAATAAAAAATTGTGATTTATGATTTTAAATATTTCATTAATTTTGAGATAAACATCTGAACTGCTACTGTGTCATGTTGAAAAGCATCAGAAATGACGTCAATCCATCCAGCAGGACACTTTTCACAAAATTTAGAAAAAGCATGTTTTTTGTGGTGTACCAACAGCGTACCATAGCGTACCTCCGAGGATTTTGAACGTACCTGTCAAATTCCATGTTTTAGGTGCCCTGCTGAATAGACGGTCGATTTTGCGAAATTCTTCGTAAAACGATATAAAAATAACGCCAAAGTGATGTACCAATAGCGTACCTTCCGAATATGATGTTTGATTTAAACGTACCTAAAAATTTTCCATACTTACATATATAAAACTTTTTTAAATATATTATATGTGAAATCTGACCTCGGATTCAGATTTCTCAGAAAATTCTAGCCCAAAATGACACATAAAACATACTACTTAAGAACATTCTACGCTGCTTTATAGTCAAAAGTGTTTTTTAAATAATACCTTCAAGGAAACACCCTGGAATGGTTACTTCACGCTAAGCATTGTGTATACCCCTGAATATAGATCACAAGCAAGCATGATAAAAATCATTTTTAGCATGTTTTTTATCATAAAGAGACAATCTGTACAGGTAAAGGTTGAACGTAGGTTCTTGGGAAGACATGGGTGATTTTCTAAGGAGGAATTATTTTTTTCTGATTAACTATTTTCATAAATACGTAGGTACGTGAGAATTTTGTGTACTGCTGAGGATTTAATCTTCTCAAACTATTCTTAGAAGATCCATAAACAATATGTATGGGGTGAGATTGAACGTACCTCAAGGTAAATGTACTTTATGTAGAAGACATGGGGGATTTTCTAAGGAGTACACCTCAAAAAACATTTTCATCGTTGAAATTAGCGATACACTGAATTGCTGCTTGTTTGACTTCATGATACTGATTTATATTAACAATGAGACTCATCTGTATAGTCGAAGAGCGTATGGCTGGATAGCTCAGTGGTTATCCGTTCTGCTTACTGAGCAGATGGTCAGGAGTTCAATCCCAGGCCCGTCCCTTCCTTGTCATTTGTCACTTGCTTCTTTCTATCACCACTAGATTTAGAATATAAATGCAGTCTACTGCGCTTTCATTGATCGCATCACTTACCACAGTGAATCCATGATCTATAAATAACCTGCTCTCACTAACACAAATCTATCCTTCCTTGACAATTGTGGAGACGCAGAGGTAAATCACGGTCTCTATCCAACGATTGTCAAACTAATCATTCTTCCCCCTCCCCAAAGACCGTGAGGACGGCCTGACGCCGGTACTGATCTATAAATAGAATTGGTGAACTTGTACATTGAAGATGCAAAGCCTACTCCCAAGCTCCATCGTATGGTTCTCTGTGCAATTACACTAGTTCTGATCAGTAACGGAGTAGCAACTACGCTACGCACGGTCTTCTTCAAAAAAAAAAAACAATAGACTCCGCTGAAGTCGATGAAGCTAGAGATATAACGGATGGACTTTCCATATCTACAGGTCTCGTTGATTGCACACCACTGGTAGAAGACACTTACTCATCATTCGAAGGTGATGTTTTTGTTGGGGACGATAAACTAGGGGACGACACTTATTGCAGATTCGCATCAGAATTATCCAATGGTATCTTACAACCTAAATATCTTAATTTTTTCAATAACACCATCTGTCAAGTTTCTAAAGACTGTATTCGATGAAATTTGGACACACAAAATAGGTCACCAAAAATTTTCCTTGAGCCTGATTCTTTTCAAACTTTCTGGAAATAAAGTTCTACTAAATGGTTAAGTTTTGACATCATTGGTTTATTGAACCTCTTCTCCCAACCCAAATACCCGCACCTTTGCCTTGACCCCTTTCATCAAATTTTGGGCAATGATAAGACCGACTTGCTTACTTACTTTTAACCACACTTTCTTTAGTTCAAGTTCATTTTCTATCAGTTTTGGAGTTTTAACGAGCTTTGCCTTCATGATTGCCCAAAAAAATCAATTGTGCGAAGTTCCGGAGTGTTTGGAGGGTTGACGTCTTTTGGTACAAAAACTACATTATTATCTTTGTACCAGTCTAAGACGGGCCGGGCATAGTGGCAAGATGCCAAATCCGGCCAAAACAGTGTCGGGCCATCGTGAGATCTCAAGAAGGGCAGAAGTCGTTTTTGGAGGCATTCGTCCTTGTAGATTTGTCCGTTGACGGTCCCAGAGGTGATGAAGGGCTGAACCATTTTGCCACAACCGCAGATCGCTTGCCAGACAAGGAATTTTCTGGCGAATTTCGACAGTTTCTTCTTCCGCACACTCTCCGGAACGGCCAACTTAGAGGTGGCGACGTTGTGTTCCTGTCCTGGTATTTGTTTGGTGTCGGCTTTAATGTATGTAGGTCTCATCGTCCATCACAATCCAGAACGGTTTTGTGAGCCACTCCCTGTACAGTTTTCTTGCACGAGTTTTGGCCACCGAGTTCTGTTTATCGCTCCGGTTCGGTGCCTTCTGGACCTTGTACACATGTAATCCCGAACGTTTCATTGTTTTCTGCACAAAACAAACTGAAACTTTCGCCATTTTCGCAACATCCCTGATCGAAATGTTGGGATAATGCTTAAATTGGTTCAATACCATCCTGGCCTTCTCCGGATTTGATGTGCCACGTTTTTTGTCACTACCATTTTTCCGCTTGGTTGTCTTACGGTCCTTGAACGTTTTGATCACATGACATACGGTTGAATGTGCGATTCCGAGCTGTTTTCCGATCCATCGATGAGAAGCGTTTGGGAAGTGAGAGCCCAAAATTTGTTGGCGCACTATTTCTTCATTCGACGCCATCACTGAAATCACTCGACCGATTTTCACGAAATTCATTACACAATTGACACAACACAATGAAATAAATTCAGTTGAAATTTTAATAATTTTTACCCACACGCTAAAAAGTTACGAACAATTGCGTGTGTCCAAATTTCATCGAATACAGTCTTTAATCTCTAAACCACACAATTTTTCGATTTGGGTAAAGGTTTACAACACTTGAAAGTATTATCCATGTTTGAAAATAAATTTGCTTGTTTAACTTGAAAAGCTATGAAAGATTAACTAAATTGATGAGGTGAAGAACTTTCCAATATATAGCACTTTGTTGACTTTGCAGCTATCTTAATTTCAAATGTATGGCAGACTCTATTGTTTTGAAATGTACCAATAAGAAATTTGTTCCAGACATCAGTTTGTATCGCTGCCGTTGCGTCTAAACCGAAACGGGTAAGGCTGACAGCCTCCATGTCTGAGAAAGATTTGTTTCTTACTTAATGATCTATCATGTAATATAAATTGTTTTGTGGACATTGCGACTAACATTTGAAAATGACTGAAAATATGTTCACAATAAAATTTGCAATAACTTCAGAACGGCTGGGTTTACGAAAAAAGTGCATTTGTTGTTAAAATAAATACGCAAAGTCTATTTTTGGTAAAGTTATATTAGAAAATACGCGATTTCACAAAACTCAAAATATCTATAAAAATTTAAAAACAAACAATTTAGAAAATTGAAGAATTCACCGTCTGAAACTTTTAACCAGATTCTAGGATATAACTTCAAGTTTTTTCAAATTTTATTTAGAAAATTCCGAGTGGGGGACCTTTGAAAAAATCAATGTTTTATGTTTTTTAAGCATGCATTTAATTTTTTTTTAATTTCAGTGTATTTTTTTTTTCTTGAATAACACTTAATGACCTACAACTTCTATTCACATGACATTTCGATCAGAATAATCGTTAATATGTTACGATGTTTCGAAAAAATAAAATTTATGTTTTAAATAAGCCCGTATAGAAAATTAGACCAGGGAATTTTAGGATTTGTTTATGAAAAATGTTATATTGGGTAGAAACTTACATATGGACAAAATTTCATTTAAACCTACATACGGCTGTTGTTTTGTTTTCCGGGTTTCTGCAGCTTTTCTCCGCCGGAACTTTCGCTTGAGGCGGGCATTCATCCTGTGTCCGTCTGTCTTGCAAAGGAAACATTTTCCCTTGTTACCGGCATAGAAGATATGCCTCTTCCGATTCATGAAGTGTACCGAGGTGAAGATTGTGTCCCATCTATAGAAAGGGTGACAAACTGAATTGCTGTACCTATCGTGCAATCATGCTACTGAGCGCCACCTACAAGTTGCTTTTTCTAATTTTATGCTGTCGCCTGTCATCGGCCGGATTACGTCTAACTCGCTCGCTCACATATTTGATCTTTTTCTTCGTTCTGGCAGTTCGTCTGGCACCTCCTTTGTGTTGAATATGGACGTTTCCAGTTTTTTTTTAACCATTTCAAGGTACGAAAAACAAAATGCTTACTCACTCCGAACTGCTTAAGGCTATTGAATATCTGACACGGTCCGAGCTTTTGCAAATGTAATTTTATAACTTGCTCCTGTATGGCTTCCATGGTAGCTGATAAATGTAAACAAACGGAAACGCGTATTTATCTTCAGCGATAAACTGTCAAAAGAATACACTCAAAATGAATATAAACAATTTCGCTGTTAAAATAACCCAGCTGAAATAAACCAAGACTGCAAAAAGGTGACACCTATTGTGAGACACCCTGTAGTTAGTACAGGACACTTGAAACTGTTCGTTTGTCCCGGAAAGTTCAGTAGCATGAGACCCCTCAAACTGGGTCTCACGGTCGGCTTACTACTCGCTAATCCCGAGGGGCTTCACGGACAAGGTGTGCAACGTACGGTCACCTGACCAAGATGTTTTGGGGCGGTATTGAAGAATGTGGTTCAAGAGGTGGAAACAAGGATTTTTATTTGAATTGAAGTTAACTGTATTGGTTCTGTAAGTTTGTTATGTATTTTTGAGCTGACAATGTGGGTGTGGGTTACTGTAGGGTTTTCTGCGATACGTACCGCTGCTCTTGATGATCTCGTTGTCCTGCGAGCGCTCGCTGCTGCTGTTGACGATGAATGTTATAATTACAAACAACCTAGGCTAAGCATACCTGATGAATCCGTATTTTTATCCCTTCCCTTGACGGATACCACTCACTAAGTTTAGTTAACGAAAAATTATAATAAATTTGTAACAAACGGTTACATACTGCAGGAACTTTTTAATATCATAAAATCGTTGCGCAAATTAAATCAATTTCTTAATTCTTCCCATACCCAGGAATATTCACGGAAAAACGAACTAGTACCAGACATTGGTGCATTTCTCTACGTAGAAGACTTATCAAATATGAAAAGCTTCCTCGCTTCAACAGAATACCAATGGCAAAAGGTGTGTGTTTTTTTTTTCGTCTGCTGACTCCAACATACTCTCAGCGCATTGAAAGCAAGAATTTTCCAAAGATTTACCCCCTACCCTGGGGCACGGGAGAGAGGTTTGGAGTAACTTTTACCAAGGTGGATGCATAGCGCATATTTCACTTCCGTAAACAAAGTTGCACTAATTAATGCCCTCCGGCGAGTCATCTCTCCAGCTCCATCTTGCTTCACATTTTGCATGGTCTTTCCGATGAAAAGACTGCCTCGTTACTGCGTATAGTTCTACTAACTGACAAGCAAGTACCTAGCTAGAACCTTATTCTGCAGCGCGGTGCAATTTAGTGGGTGTGTCTTCCTGAAGATGAGCTCAAAAAGTTCGCACGAAGAGTAACTTTATCTCCAACGAGCACTCCAAGTCGAGAAAGCTGACACGTGTAATGAATGGGATAAAGTTTAACCATCCACAGATTGGAGCACTCTTGGCACTGGATGGATTTATCTCATCTGACTAATCAGTTTCATGGAGCTGAATGGATGGACCCTGCTGGAAGTGTAAACATAGAATAGGTAGGACATTGATTACATGTGGGTAATAATGGGCTTCGGCTGTCGTCACTTATGGCTTGCTCTATCGGAACATGCTCGGAATTTCGGTCGTAAGAGGAGGTACTCTGTTGCATGGATGGGTGTGAGATTGATTTCCATCCTGCAGAAGTCATACAGGCTTGGATTGGATAGAAGGAATTAGGTTAGATGATCCATTGGTTATGGAATAGAAGGACGCAATGGATTCGAAGAACAACCAATCATTAACTAATATTATCAACAACAAGAATTTGGCGTCATTTTTTGCTCATAAATATCTGCCACTGAGCACCCCTTCCATCTGCTGCCAGGATTGCACATTGATAGCCTACTTTGTGTCGTGCACAGATAAAAAGAAATACTGAACTTTCTGCGCTATTTAATGCACATAAAGGGAATGCTAGATTTGGTAGAAAATAATGGGATATTTCATGTAAATTTAACCCAGATAACGCCAAAATCTAGCTTGTTGTATGAAAAATTGCGAACATTGTTGTATGGCTCATGAAAGATTGCAAACAATTTCGTTGTTTTCGCCTGGTTTGTTTTGTAATTAAACGAAGGGAAATTTTACGCGCCTGTTAAAATTAATTATTTTATTTTTGTGTGAGTCTAAAAACCATGGCTTGGCTTGTAGACATCGGCACGCCTAATTTCGTTTTCGGTCATTGCCCGTGCGCAACTGGGTTCCCCCTAGGTCTACCCTAACAGCTGTCAAAACGTTTTTTTATTCAATCGGGTCGGATATGGATCCGCTCTGGATCCGACCCAGCATCGTTGAGGTTCGCTCTCAAGGTTTTCCGAGGTCCAACCTGGATTCACCAACACACAGAAGCATGAACTGTCAAAATGACATGTTTATGATTGTTTATTTTTACGTTTTGCACTAACACCGTCATACTGACTCGACTCTGGATCCGTTTTCGTTCGGTGATTGCGAGTCAGACCTGACCCAGGTTTGCAACCGAAAACGACATAAGATAGGTTGACCTTTCTTGTTCTGCATTGCACGATGGTCGCGAAACTTAACGAGCAAGTTGACTGGAAGATTTGAATAAAGGGCGAACACGAAATTATTGCGAAACCGAAAATGTCATGCCAATTTTCTTATAATGTTTAGAATCAAACCAAAATTTTAGGGTAGTTTTATACATATATTTACTTCAAAAATCAAAAGAAAAGTTAATCGATGGAGCCTTGAGTGTAAAATTGAACGCATTTTCGCTTGATGCCCTCCATCAAAGTCTTTACAGTGTCATCCGGTACCAGTTTCTCAGTTTTTTTTCCATTTTCTTAACATGTCCTTCTCGTCTTTGACTGTCTCCTTGCTCTTCCGAAGTTCCCGCTTCATCATTGCCCAGTACTGCTCCACCGGGCGCAGCTCCGGAAAGTTTGGCGGATTCATGTCCTTTGGAACAAAATGGACAGAATTGGCCTCATACCACTCCAGGACACTTTTAGAATAGTGGCATGATGCCAAATCTGGCCAAAATAGCGGAGCTTCGTCGTGCTGCTGCAAGAACGGCAAAAGGCATTTCTTGAGACACTCAGATTTGTAGATCTCGCCATTTACTGTGCCCTTTGTCACGAAAGGCTCACTCCTCAGTCCGCAAGAGCAGATGGCCTGCCAAATGAGATATTTGGAGGCGAACTTCGACATTTTCTTCTTCTTAAATTTGTCTTCCACATAGAACTTGCTCTTGCCGGTGAAAAACTCCAACCCCGGAATTTGCTTAAAATCGGCTTTTATATACGTTTCGTCGTCCATCACACAGCAGCCATATTTTGTCAGCATCTTCTCGTAGAGCTTCCGTGCCCGAGTTTTAGCCGTCGATTGTTGCCGCTCATCGCGATTTGGGAAGTTCTGTACCTTGTATGTATGTAGTCCAGCTCTCTTCTTTGCATTCTGGACGTAGCTCTGCGACATGCCGATCTTTTTAGCCAAATCACGGCTTGAGACGTTGGGATTTGCTTTAATCATCCGCTTCACCTTTCCCTCCGTCTTTTTGTTCTCCGGTCCCGGTTTTCTTCCAGCTCCTTTGCCGTGGTCCAACGTCAACCGCTCCTGGAACCGCTTCAACACTCTGGAGACGGTTGAATGGTGAATGTTCAACATTTTTCCCAACTGCGGGTGCGACAGGTCAGGAAATTCCAGGTGTTTGGAAAGAAGTTGTTCTCTCTACTCGCGTTGGTTCACCTCCATTTTCGTTGAATCGAAAAACACGACTGTAAACAATACACATCAATGAGAAAGTGTGCAAAATTTGGTTGATTTTTACCCAATGGTAAAAAAGTTATGCCCTGTTGAATGTGTCGCAATAATTTCGTGTTCGCCCTTTATTTATATGTATTATTTTTCAAAGATCAATCTGAGGTCCATTTGAAGAAATTTTGTCCTAGTACAATCCCTTTTCAAAGGCGGACATCTAGTGCCCTGCAACCAACTGCCATAATTCGTAATGAACCGCTAGCCATTTTGACATTTCCAGTCAATTGGTTGTTACACTTGAAGTGCAATCATAGTACGACTGTACTAGGACGGGAAGTTCAATTTAAGTCGGATAGCGGACTTCACTACTTCAATTGTACGGCAATTACACGGGGTAGGAACATGTGCGCTATTTTGAAGTTACTCATTTTTGAGTCAAAAATCCCTAGTACGGTCAGAAGGACGCTTACTGAGAAATGGGTTAACATACCTTTATTGAAATTTCAGTAACGGAGCCTGTGAATGTGAATGAAAAGATAAGGAAAGTTTACTCTGTTTGGAAGTTTGGTTTGGTTTACTGGTAATATATGTTTTATTACACTAACTTAAATTATCAATCTTATCAGAAAAAAACTATATTTATACAAATTATATGGTATGACGAAAATAAAAGACCGATTTCCAAATTCAACAAAAAAACCGGTTAAAATCAAGTGATTAGTTATCAATATGATCACTTTTCTTTGGCATCCTTGGTCGTATTGTGATCCCTATTTTGCTGAAATGTGTAATTGCCTTCCAACCAATTCTCTGCAATGACTCCTCCAGGTTATTACACAGAATGTCAATATTGCCATCTGCTGTCATGATCTCATTGATGGCCAGATTACCCACTCCGAACCACTAAAAGCAGCCCCAGACCATAACATTAACTCCACCGTGTTTAATGGTTGGCTGGAGATGCCTATCCTGCAGCCCTTCATCAATTCTGCGCCATATTTTTTTTCCGCCGTTCCTTGTTGTACAGCTCAAACTTGGATTCGTCTGACCACACAACACTTATTGACTTAGCAAGTCATATTTATATTTTCTCAACTGAATGGCAACAAGTGTGCGACTAGGGCACGTTTCCAAAACTCCAGGGGCTTAGTTATGTGAGTTCTGGCGAATTGTAACCGTTTATCCTTGTTAGTTTGGCTGACGACCGGTTCCGGCCAAAATGGGTTTTCAACCCTTGCTCAACGGATGCGTTGACGGATAACGCGATCCGAAATCAGTAGGCTCAGATTCTCTTCCATTTCTCGGATGGTAATGAACGGACTTTTCTAGATCTCGGATGATTTTGCGGTCCTCTCAGTGATTCCTGGGACTCTGAATAGAGTAGAAACCTCTACGCCAGGCCTTTGATGATATCGTTGCGTAGATCATTTCAAATCATTTTGCCAGCCGTACACGGAACATGTCGTCCAAGAAGACGCTGTTGCAAATGACTCGAAAGGAGCCACGTTCGAGAATTTTGTTATGTTATGATGTTCTTTGTTATGTTTTTCCCATAGTCTATTTGTGATTTTGTTAGTCACTATCGCGTTTTCAGCTTGAATGATTTGTTTCGAAGTTCCTTCTGTCTTTTTTAGTCTAGTCCGTTGGATTGTTATTTGTTTGAAAGTTTTCCGAAGCAGTTTTCTCGAACCAAAAATAAGAAGTTATTGTTCCTTGTGTGTTAGACTGACATAACTTAACTCCCTTTGAAGCAGTTCACCAGCCGTGCAAAGATCATGTCGTCCATAGAGACGCTGTTGACACTGCCTCAAAAGGTGTTACATTTCCCAGGTTTGCTTCTCCTTTCTTTGCATTATGTTCATGTCCATTGTTTTGTGTCATTTGGTCATTGGCGTTATTTCGTCTTACCTCATCTGATTCATTTATTTTTGTTCGCCTTATTCTTTTCATGTGTTCTACATTATTGAATTTTGTTTTTACTATCCTTTCATTGTGTCTGTTATATTTGTCTGAAACCGATTTACTTGTCTTGGCGGTCTTGGCCGATCTCTTTATAATATTCCGCCATGGTCTTTTAATGTCATATAAGTTGACCCATCGCATACGATAGTGAGTTGTGAGTCTCAATTATTTGTATAATTTTGCAAATTAGAATAGTAATTATGAAGTTCTTACCTTGATGATGTGCAAGCTTGTTGTTAGTTTTTACTCACTTATGACCTATGTTATTTCTCACGAGTTTCCATTCATTCGCGATCGTATATTATATCTGCTAGTACCGATATTCAGAATACTCAGAATGACCAGTCTATGTCTATGTTGACCACTTGACCACTGTTCGTTCTGAATACCACAGTATTTCAGCACATGTTTTGAATAAATTTGCTGTCCCATATACTGTCAATTAAAACCGACCACATGAAGTTAGCTCTATACGGACATTTAATGTTTCCAGAATAGTCTTCACGTGAAGTTGACTGCAGGTTTCTTGGAGCTGACATACAATACAGAGAAGATATAGAAAAGAATTGTTCTTTGTCCTCAAGGCCACTTGTCTCCCTAAGCGGACCCTCCGCGTCCTATTCTTTTTTTTAAAACCCCAGCCTTCAACTCCTTGTCAGCATCTGTCAAGTTACATTTTTCAATGACCTTTGTTCAGTTCAGAAGGTCTGATCCCTAGCTAAATAATATGTTGTTAGAGTCAGTGCCTTGATCACGGCTGTCGTATAGAGCGTACTTTAAAATTATTATAAATATTTGCATTATCTGCACCTGACACATCAGGACATATCACTAGTTGCTCACAATCATGATCAAAACACTCACCCTTTTCGATAATGATGGGCACAATAAGATTATTAAGAATACCAAGTGTGTAGGTATATTTGCTGTTTATTCAATGACAATTAGACAGCAATGAATGAGTTGTCAAGCAAATAAAAAGTGCACTTTTTGTCGTTTCCCTAAATTATTTGAAGGAATTTGTAGATTGTTCCCAGCTTCGTATAAGAGTGAATTGCGGCTAAACCCGCCAGTAAGACACCTCTTTCAGTGCCTTCAAATAAACGTACTATGACGTGGCAATTTAAAGAAAGTAGAGTGTGATAGTATCACTGCTGATCATGTTCTTAGTCTCCCATGCTGGCCTTTTGCATGGGATTAGCCCTCTCACCTACGACAAGGCACCTACGACAAGACCATGATCTTCGAGAGGGAAATCCCATTTTCAACTAATTCAAGCAATAATATCCACATTTTCGAGTGCAGCTATCTTTATCAAGTCCTTTCAAACCAATTTATTCAATGTGTCCTCCATTTTTATTAATAACATCCTCGAGCCGACGCCGGAAGTCAGAGCATGCCTTTCGGACGTAGTCCTCCGACATTGACTTCCATGTGCGTGTTATGGTTGACTTCAGGGTTTTCACACTAGGGTGTGATGTTCTGCAGGCTCTTGTTTCAACATATGCCCAAATCGAATAATCCAACGGATTAAGATCTGGACTGCTAGGGGGTCAGAAATCCTTCGGCCAAAACTTCATGTTATCGTTCAACCATTGTTGGGTTCGATTGGACGTGTGACACGGCGCTCCATCCTGCTGCATCCTCCACCCGCAACGTATCGATTGTGGGTGACCCTTAAGGCTTGCAAACATTGCGGATGAGTTTTCGTGACGTTGACAGGTTTCCAAAGATTTTCTGTCAAATTTACGTCAACGCAACGCAAATCAAGCCTTTTAGCTTTTTTTGCCAACGAAAAATTGTGATAATATATTACTTGTTAAGCCAACCCGTAAAAATGCTCTTTTCTGATGAGTTTGCACCAAATAATTCATTAAATTGACAATAGTCAGGTACGTAAGTCTGTACTTCCAAATTCATAAAACAAAGTTCAATAGTCATGCAGGATTTTATTTTATTTAAACATTATATAACACACACAGAAACAAAAGCGTTCACGAAAATGAAAACGGACCGTGAACTAGTTCACGTTTTCATGATTTTTACCCAAAAACGTGAGCTAGTTCGCAATAACGTCATACAGTTCACGGTGTATTTTTGCTTGTTCTCGTATTCATGGCTGCCGTTCACGGATACGGGCACGGATTTTTTTCCGTGCAGGCTTTCAAATGCTATCAATTCACCATCATCAGAGCATTGGATTTTCATCAAATATACATGAAAACTGAAAAGGTGTTTTTTCCCCAGTGTGATGATGATGTTTACTTTCCCGGGTTTCACGGTTACCGCTGTCACTTCTATGCCAACTGCCAATTTTGTTTGCTGAAATGAATAAAGTCGGCTTTAAGTGCGGGTGGGAACTCTGCTGTCACTGTTGTTTTGATTATCAATGGGTAAGCATAAATTTCACTAGACAAAATCTAAATTTCATCTCTTGAGATGATTTTTATTCAATAATAGATTTGACGATTAAAATCCCTCTGTTGTTGATCAGCACACTTTGGATCTGTCTAAACTGAGTTGCCGTCTGTCAGAAATAAAGGGTGTCCACGATGAAATTGCCACACACAAAATTGATTCGCAAAATTCGAGTTTTCATCCGATTGCCATCAAATTTTCAGGGATTGAGAAATAACTATTAAACTTCATTTTACCATTTTACTCGTATTTTATTTACAGTCCATACGCAAATGCCCGCACCTTGGCCTTAACCCCGGCCATAAGATTCTGCACAAACTGTGAATCAACCGTTTTTTGCATGTAAACCCATACTTTCTTCATTTCCTCGACTGTCTTCACTACCTTAGGTCGTTTAAGAAGGTGCTGCTTCATAATCGCCCAGTACTTCTCGATGGGGCGGAGCTCCGGAGTGTTGGGAGGGTTGAACATTTTCGGCACGAAATTGACCTTATTGTCCGCATACCACTTCAGCACGTCCTTGGAGTAGTGGCATGAGGCCAAATCCGGCCAGAAGATTGTTGGGACGTTGTGGGTCTTCAGGAGAGGAAGCAGCCGCTTCTGGAGGTACTCTTTTATGTACAGTGTACACCTGTCCGTTCATCGTGTCCTGGGTCACGAAAGGTGCACTCCGCTTCCCGCACGTGCAGATGGCTTGCCAAACCAGGAATTTCTTCGCAAATTTGGACATCTTCTGAGTGCGGACATGCTCCGGAACGCTGAACTTATCCTTGACCGTGAAAAACAGGTTGCCGGGGATCTGTTTGAAGTCGGCCTTCACATATGTTTCGTCGCCCATGATGCAGCATTCAACTTTCGTCATCATGTTGAGGTACAACTTCCTGGCACGGGTTTTGGCGGATTTGTTCTGCTTCTCGTCGCGATTAGGGGCCTTTTGTACCTTGAACGTTCGAAACCCAGCCTTAGTTTTGGCCTTCTGGACAAAACTTCGGCTTAGGTGCAGCTTCTTAGCCACATCCCGAACGGAGGCGTTCGGATTTCGGTAGAAGGCCCCAACTACGCGGTTGTGATTTTTGGTGTTGTACGGAATACTTTTTCCTTCACTTCTGGGCTTCCGATCGGTGGTCAACCGTTCCTCGAACCGCTTAATCACTCGCGACACCGTGGAATTCGCGATTCCCAACGTTTTAGCGATGGAACGATGCGAGAGATCCTTGTTCTCGTGATGAATGCGCAAGATTTTATCACGCACGAGCTGTTCTTTCGACTCCATTTCCGCGAGTTTTGATCACAGGACTTTGCAGGATGTAAATAATGCACTATGAACTAAATCCACCCAAATTTTCATTAAATTCTACCCAACGGTTAAAATGTTAGAGCAATTAAATAGTGTGGCAATTTCATCGTGGACACCCTTTAAGTCAGCTTCAATAGCATCTGTCAAGCTTAGGTGGAAATTAAAATTAATTCGCGAATTGGGTCACAGCCTAAGTGATTTTGAATCCTACTACAAACATGAAAAAACAAGGGCCGATGATAAACGTTCCATAAGAATAGATGCTAGCAATGCTGAGCAAGAATACCCTTGACTAGGGTGCATTTTTCCCGATCCCAACAGGTTATTGATATTCATTGTGGTTTATTGAACTTCATTCCTGAAATTTCGAAATTCGTATTGAAAATGAATCTGTTTACATAAATGAATATAAAAGCATTTTGAAAATCGAGCGTTCATTCTTCTGGCTACCTTTGTAGTCACTAGTTATCGTTTGATCGCATGGGACCTATAGGTAGTCAATGTTATGTTGCCTGAAAATCGATGCTTTTAAACCAAACGCGCATGACTTTTATCGAGACTGACCAACATCCTCTCATATTAGGTCGAGCGATCTCACAAACACTAGCGTGCTGCTGTACACGTATAGGATCGATTTGTTTATTGTTTTCAACCACGAGATCAACTGTCAAAATGTTCAGGTTGACAACGGTTTGTTTTTTATTTTCAACCAGCAAAACGATTGTATTAGTGGAACTGCTTACTAATACTAACGGCGGCAGAGAAGTCTATACTGCTCGTTCAATGTTTACATGTTGTCCTCCACCAACACCTGTGAGGGGTACACTTCCACACCTTGAATAGACCAGGTTAGTTGCAAACAGGTTCAGCCAAAAGCAAAATTTAATAATAGAACTAAATTTGACTGTCGCAAATGCCGCATCAAAGTTCAAACCAAGCGAGCAGAGTAATTTAAATTTCATTCCCATGTATCATGTTGCATTAGGTTTCGTTTGTTCCGGTTCCTTTGGGTGCAACTATTCCCCACACCAAAACGTCGCCTTGGTCTCAACCGGAAGTGAAAATTACCCCCAAAAACCCCAAACTTATGTCCCCTTCGTACCCGTTGTCGATCTGTCTTTTTTTAGGTTGAGCAAAGACAAAGATGCTGCAAGTCACATTTACCCAGAATACACATGCACACGAAGCTCAGACGTGCAGACAGAGACTCATACAGCGCAAGAGAGCAATAATTTGCAACCACTATTTACTGCATAAATATTAAAATTTCCCCTCAATTTCCCGCCCGGCACCACGTCGAACATTAACAACTTGGTCCCAAGTCCTTCGGGGTAGAGTCTGCAACTTATCCCCACTGTCTATCCCCTCCGCCGTCATTGCTGGAAGTGGCAGTTTCCAAGTTGTCGTAATTTACTGCTAATGGAGAGAATGCACTGGGAAAAGCGAGTAACACACATTCCCATTTGCCCCCCAACCAACCAACCAACTGCCCCAGTGTTCTCGGGGGAACCACTTGGAAAGCGAACTACGAAACAGTATGCTGGAAAGCTCTCAGGTCCGAATCTTCATCTGCACCGACAACGTTGAGGAGGGGGTGTTTCGCCATGTGACAAAAAGCAATTGTCTTCTGTGAGAATAGTTGAATAGGAAGTTGGGATGAGGGCGAGTGCACAGCAGCTAACCGACGAAAGCTATTATTGTCAGCCGGAACAAGAACATGATCTGGCACTGAGATTTTTGTTGCTCAATCCCAACGGTGGGAGCGGGTGGCTAGGAGTGAAGAGGAGTATGTGTAAGTATGTGAAAGACTCCATCCAGTATGACTTCGAGGTTGAGCCAACAATGTTACAAATTTCGAGAGCAATCCAATTATGATACGTACATGTAATTCTGGGAGGCAAGCTTCCCGAGCAGGAGAAATTAACATGAGAAAAACCTAATTTTGATCTTGTTGGCTGACGCTGGCAAACCTAAGAATTGCAAGCAAAATATCTCTCGAAAAACAAAACTTGTTATTTGGCATACCTGGGAATACCTGAGTATTGGTATTGTCTTACCTTAATTTTGTAATCGCATAAAATTGTGGGAACATTTTTATAGTATTATTCTCAGGTATTTTACTTCCTATGCAGCGCTCTTAAATACCAAATGTTTTTTTTTAAAAACACTATTTATAATACATTAATTGTTATGTTATGTATTCTCCGTGCGAGGAGTAACGATTATGATGTAGAAGGAGATGTTCGCTCATCACCATGAGGCACCAAGAGTGAACAACAATGTTTTTGGCTAGAATGAAAGATGTGAAGAGAAAGTGTTGAAAGGTCCGTCAAAGTGCGGCAGGTAGGAAAATTAACAGATGTTTTTGAAAATTGAGCGAAAGGGCATGTATCCAATGGTACTCGAACCATGGACGTCAATCTTTGCCTAACATCCCACTGCGGGGTAGGTTGTAGCGACGGAACAAGTCCGCCACTTCAACAGGCAAAAATTGACGCATGGAAAGGCGCTCATGTACCACTGTGGCTTGTATAGTTTATTCTTAGCGATCTATTGTGTGCACTCTGTTTACTGATGCGCACATGGGAGAGGAACTCTCTCCTTTTTTGGGTTTGTTTTGATTCGCACCGACTGACGATCACTAAAGTTTTTCTCGTCGTCTCCAACGTAGAGACCTCGAAGAGAAACATCGTGAAGCTATTTATAAAAAAACTTTTTTGAGCGTATTAGTAGAACGATTGTGGTTGGGAAACTAGGAGAAATTAAAATAACCACTTTATTTGATCACTTTTTACAAATAAAAAAATAAAACATTTAAACACTTTTTTCAAATTTTTGCTAGTATTTGCTCGCGTTTACTAACGGAAATTTGAAAAAAAGTGTTTCAATGTTTTATTTTTTTATTTTTAAAAAGTGATCAAATAAAGTGGTTATTTTAAATTCTCCAAGTTTTCCAATCAAGACATTCATTGTTGCTCGGGTTCTGCTGGTTGTTGGCATTTTTCTTCTGTTTCTGCTGTTCTTCCTCTTGGTAACAACTGGAAAAGCGTTCCTGTTGCAGTCTATTGTTTGTCGTTCGAAATTATGGATGCTGGTGTGGTTTTTTTTTCTCCATGTTTTGAGTTTACAGTCCACAGTTTGTTCCTGAAATAAACCAGACGTTTAGACCTGTATACAGTTTATGAGTCGTGATCCACTTGGTCGACTTGGTCGATTCTTGGTTTCTTTTAGGTGGATTATCAGATCTTTGGAAGTTTTGCAATGCTTTCATATTTTACTTCGGCTTTCGGAGGCATTAAATCAATAATCCTTTTGATTAACATGCTTTTTAAAACTAACTATGCGCACTCCATAAAAAAATGCCCGAGAATGTGTTTCGTTTCCTACCCAGGTAACCAATAAGCAGTCTTTACGGCAGCCTATTAAGCATTTAAGTCACCTAAATGCCGCATTTGGCACAATATACGGCTGCTTTACTGCAATGCTACGATAATGCTCCATTAAAGCTATTTTGCATTCGGAATGCTTATTACAGGCTACAAGCATTTAAATAGCATTTGAAATGCAGCTTTACAACAGATAGCATTCGAGATGCTGATATAGTGATGATATAATGCTTGAAGCATCTGAAATGCAACTTCGGTTGACTTACTGCATATGCTAATGCTTATTGGTTACCTGGGTAAGGTCTGTATCCGCAATAATCCGGACACCTCAAGACATGAATAAAACATAAATTTCGCATCATATTTTCGTCATAGTTGTTTATTTCAGATTCATGGGATGTGATTTAACAATTCGTGAAAACAAAACATAGTTATTCGGCATTTGCATAAAATTTTCGAACTTTGCGCTTAACTCCGTCCATTAGGGTTTGTACAGACTCGTCAGAAATCGTAGAAGCCGTCTTTGTCCAAATTTGCTGGAAGTGTTTGATGTCTTTGATTCCTTGCTTCTTTCCAGAAAGCTTCCGCTTCATCAGAGCCCAACATCTCTCGATTGGTCGTAGCTCTGGGCAATTTGGCGGGTTTGAGGTTTTTGGTACAATGTTCACTTGATTTGCTTGGTATCACTCCATCACAGTTTTAGCATAGTGGCATGATGCCAAATCGGGCCAGAACAAAGGTTTTTCTTAATAACTTTTGATGAACGGTAGCAATCGCTTCTGAAGATACTCTTTCTGAAGGATTTCCTTGTTGATTGTGCCTGTAGTGACGAAAGATTTACTCTTTTTGCCACACGTGCAAATTGCCACACAAGGTATTTTTCGGGAAATTTCGATGCCTTCTTCGTTCTGAAATGTTGAGCTGCAGCATTTCTGGCCATAGCAGAGTAAAAAGCCTGCCCTGGAAGCTGCTTGAAATCCTCCAGGACATAAGTTTCATCGTCCATAACAACGCATGAAAACTTCGTCAAATATCCGCAGTACAAACGTCAAGTCCGCGATTTTGCTGCCGAGTTCTGTTTGACGTTGCGATTTGGAACTGTTTTTACTTTATACGACTTAAGTCTCAAACGTTGTTTTGATTTTTTGACAAAACCAAGCGACATCCCTAGTTTACGAGCCACCGTTCGAATGGAGAGATTTGGGTTTTTCGTTAATATCCTTCTCACCTTTCGGTCCATAACAGGATCAGCGCGTCCAATGTTTTTGTCACTTCTCGGTTTCCTCTCCACCGTCAATCGTTCCGAAAATGATTTGGGCACATCGTGAACAGTGGATTCTGGCAAATCCAATGTTTTTGCAAGGTCCCGTATTGACAAGTCAGGATTTGCCGTTCGCCCGTACAAAATTCGCTCGCGCACTTGTTTTTCTTTCGCCGCCATCTTGAATACTAAACATGAAATGTAAACATCAATCATAGTCTTTTCCATCATAGACTCTCAGCTATACCACAGTGAAATTTTTCATTCCTACGTGCAATATTTCAAAAGTTACAATGATTTGAAGGTGTCCGGATTAATGTGGATACAGACCTTATCCATAAAAACGCCTGAAAATCGCGTCTTTCGTGATTATTAGCCAGGCGTTGTATTATTTTCAACCATCAAAGCTGATCAGGTTGGAGTTGAGCTGATCAAAGCTAAGTGAAAGATAGTGGAGTGAAGCAGTATTGATTACAACGTACAACGCAGAACATACAGGGGGTAGACAAAATAACTAAGATAGGCAAATATATGGTCAACTTTGGGGTTCTCTAACTTCACGAAATATTGACCGATTTTAATTTTCTTAGAAGCATTTGACGGATAAATTATTTTATTTTTATAATGCAGTACCGGAAATGGCCATGGTTCCCGAATACCGGTGTTATTTTGGGTTATCGAAAGAGACGTTTCACGTGTCGATTCTCTGGTGAAATTTTGCACAGGATGCCGTTGTGAAATTTTTCTCTCTGGTAAATACACGAAAAGCGATAACATTTTCCAAGCGAATGATACGTTGAACTCACAAATCGGCCTTAAAATGGCCGAGATATGGCCATTTTCCAGGAACAGGTTACTCTGAAGGGTTCTGGATGCGGCCAAATTTTTGTTTCATCCGAAACATCCCGATTTCGGAATGACCGGAACGTAACGGATTGACGTACAAACAAGTTTAATGCATCAAAACAAAGGTCACAGTTCTTTAAGGAAAAAATATCAATACAAATAATTTCTCTTCGTTTCTAATGAAAATTCGCATTTTCTTCTTTATTTCTCCCATCAAACGCTGCACACCTCCCAAGTCAACTTCCTTGGCACATTTGTTCCACATTTTGGTCATCTGAGTCGCGTCCCGAGCCGTTTTTTTCACTTCTTAAGCTTTCGCTTCATTATTGCCCAAAATCCGATGGGCCCGAACTGCGGACAGTTAAGTAGATTTATGTTTTTATCGATGAAATCTACGTTATTATCGCGGTACCACTGGATGACTTCCCGACTGTACTGCCAAATCTGGCCAAAATTTCACGGGACTTTTATGGGCTTCAATGAAAGGTAGTACGCGGTTTTTGAGGCATCGTCTTATTTGTCACGAACACTTTGGTCTTTGCTCCGCAGCTGCAACAGAAGCAAACTTAAACTTCGCAGGAACATCTCCTCGTGCCGTCGCCATGTAGTATTTTCGGCCAGGAAGCTGTCCGAAATCCATTTTGACGTAGGTTTCATCGTCGATGAGCAGGCGTCCTTGGTACTTCGTCAAAACCTGCTGGTACAATTTCCGAGCTTGAGTTTTGGTGACGAAACATTGCTTCAACGTTCTGTTTGGTTGCTTGCTGGCTCGATAAGAACGATATCCTGCTCGCAAACGAATTCCTCGAAGAGTGCTGCGAGCAGCAGCGTATTTTTGTGCGATTTCATTATCTGATAGTCCTCAATACATTCTGGTTCAGCTTGCGATCATATGTTCCACTACGACGCTTACCTTGACGCGCTCGATCCACGCTCTTTTGCTCCCTGAAACGTTTGAGCACATCATACACGGCTGATTTGGCGATTTTCAACGTTTTTGGGGACCACGTTGGACTATGAACGTGGGTGTGCAGATTTTTTTCTCTCCTCCCGGCTTCCATCTGAAACAACTATTGACTAACTGCTGCACGAAACACCGTGAAATTTATACCCTAGAAAGTGAGCACCTAGGTAAACAAACCGCTGTTAAGTAATTCTTGCAGCGGTCACTTTCCGTGACTCAATTTTGAGTTTTCTCGACTCACTGTCATTAAAAGTAGTTTCAATTGAAATTGGAGTGAATGTAACTAAGATTGACAAATCTACAAATCATAAACATCACAAATAACATTGCCAAATTCATCCAGCTTTATTAAGTTTTATTAAAGTTTTATGAAAGCTACTAGAAATCAATTTGTATTTATTGTGGCACCAAGAGGTCAACAATTTCAAATCTTGTTTTATCAAATCCCTTTAATCCTGTCAATGGTTTTATTTTGATGTTATGAACTCGTAAAATGATGTTTTGAAATAGCATGAGGATCGCAGTAGACTCTAATTACAACTTGTGGACTTGTTTTCCTTCGCTGTCATTTTTTTCCTCGTAAATTTATCAACCGAGACTTTTGTTCGAGAATTTATCGAGGGAAAGTGCGATACTTATCTCTACACATTCCGATTCGTTGCATAAAGCTTTTGCTAGATGTGTTGAGCTAGTGATAGAACTTCCATGGTTTGAAGTGCGGTGCAGCTGAGCCATTGCTTCACACTCCGCTATCTCTAGTCGAATCAATCCTTCTAGTTCTAGTTTGGTAGTTCTTTTCCACAAACTTGACGACCTTCTCAGCTGCGTGGTATTGTTCCAGCAATTCTCAAAAGGGATTCTTTTGAGCACACTCCCATCCAGCAACGCTGCTTCGATACTCTGCGTGAAGGCTGTGCCGACATCCGGTTGCGTCAGTCGTTCGAGTACGTTGTTAACAATTGATAGTTTTTGTTGAAAAACGAAGCAATCGAGAACCCCATCAAATAACCTTGCTTCGCACCTAGCAACGATGTCCTGAAAACTATAGTCACTAGATTCATAGTCTGGCGGATACAACAACGGCAGCCAATTTGAACTGTCACTTGGCGGAGCCAATCGAGCATATCTCGAGTAATTTATGTTCATGGCCTAAAAGCCATTTGTAAACAATGACTTTAAACATCGATTTCTCTTGAATCTTAAATCACTCTCGTGAAATGAAAGCAGCATTTGGTAGAACAATGTTAGTTCTACCGTATGGAGTAGTAGGATATAGTGGGATTCTCGTGATTCGTGAGAAATCAACATTTAAAGTCATTGTTTACAAATGGCTTTTAGGCCCTTAACATGAATTACTCGATATATGCTCGATTGGCTCCGCCAAGTGACAGTTCAAATTGGCCACCGTTGTTGTATCCGCCAGACTATGAATCTAGTGACTATACTGAAAACTAGTAACTAGAGTTGTTATCATTTTTTTTCATTATTCATTCCCAATCCGACCACCAATTGATCAAGACGTGCTGTCAAGCTATTTCGGTAAAGAGTGTTCGTTGCTTGGTGCATAAAGAGTGTTCATTCTGTTGTTTGCGGAAAAGTTTTGATGTCATTATATGGAACGGTTTCAGTGAGAAACTGGACGGACGCCTGCGGAGTTGGGTACAGGCGACTCGTGAGGTAGTAAGTGCTCTCAAGGAAATGGAACGTAAGGTAGTTGTTACCCATTGTATCTACATTAATAAAATTTATTTTTAATAGGTTTGCGTCGACCATCAGGTTAATTGGTTGAATCAGTTGAGTGTAGTTTGTTATCGGGCGTAGCGTTTTGTCTATTGGATCGGTTGGCTATTGTTCGTTGCGCGAGTGATCGAGTGAGCATGAAAGTCGTGGTTCACCGGGTAAGGTGGGTCGGTGGTGAGGTACATGATTAATTGTGATCCAAATTATTCGTTCACCATGGTCGTCGGGCCACCCTATCTTGGAACAAATAAACCACTGTCACATTTTTAAGTGACTACAGCGGCATCCGCAAGTTGGCACTCAGGCGTTGAGATGAATTGACTTGTTTTCCTAATGAAAAACCACTATCACACTCTGTGAGTGGCCCCAATAGCATCCTTACTGTTGGTTTAAATTGGTTCAAATCGGATATTGGTACTAATTTACAAATATTTCACTTGACAGCTTATCGTTAACCAAAACGAGTCCTGTTATCTAAAATCCCAGTGAATTCTCGTGAAAGTTCAGAGGTGTGTCAACATATTCCTACTCTTTCCTTACTTGACCTACATTCTTTCCTTACTTGACCTACATACAGTTTTTATTCATTCAAGATGTATGTTAGTCCCAACCATCATCTGTTGGCTCTCTGTGCAATAACAGCTGATCTGGCGAAAACGGAGTAGCAACCACGGGCGGTCAGTCATGCTCATGCTCATGCACATTATCAATTTTGGTCTTAAACCGCATTTTCTGCCAAATGTTTTTGAGCATATCCAGAAAGTGCCTTACCGATCACATACTCAACATGAGCATTCCAGTTCAGTTTGGCATCCAGTATCACTCCTAAGTATTTAACATGTTCACTAATATGGATTTCCAATCCTCCTAGCTTTTAGATTCAACTTCCTTTTCCTGGTGAAAGGAACAATCATAGGCGTAGCCAGAGGGAGGCAGAGGGAACTATCATAAGATGCTTTCCCGGACCCAAAAACCACTGAATACAAATTTGCAAAGCAGTAGGCATAGTTTTCATGTTTGGTCGAAATTTGTGTTTCATTTGTATGAGAGCCCCCCTTTTAAGAGGGAGGAGGGGCTTTGAACCACCATAAAAACATTTCGTGTCTTAAACAACTCGTCCATTCCAAGTTTGGATCCATTTGCTTGATTATTTCCCAAGTTATGCAGAAATTTGTGTTTCATTTGTTTGAGAGCCTCCCACCCCCTTTTCATATGGCGGAAGAGTCTCAAATCACCATAGAAACATTTCTCTCCTTCAAAATTTTCCACATGCCAAATTTGGTTCCATTTCCCTGATTAGTTCTCGAGTTATGCAAGAATTTGCGCTTCATTTGTATGGGATCCCCCCCTTTCAGAAAGGGGAGGGGTCTCAAATCAACATAGAACAATTTTTTGTCTTCAACAACCACCACTTACTAAATTTATCGAGTCATGCAGAATATTGTATTTCATTTGTATCGGAGACCCCCCCCCCCCCTCTCTTTTAGGATGGGTAGGGGTCTCAAACCAACATAGAAACAGTTTTTGTCTTGAAAAACCACCACATGCGAAATTTCGTTCCATTTGCTTGATTAGTTCCCGAGTTATGCAGAATATTGTGTTTTATTCGGATGGGGGGGTTTCTCAAGCTACCATTGAAACCTTTTTTGCCTTCAAAAACTCACAGATGCTAAATTTGATTTCTTTTGCTTGATTAGTTCTCGAGTTATGTAGAAATTTCATTTGTATGGGAGCCCTCCTTTCCAGTGAAGGGAGGGGTCTCAAACCATCCTAAGAACATTCCGCGGCCCTAAAAATCTCCGCATACAAAATTTCACGCCGATCGGTTCAGTAGTTTTAGAGTCTATTAGGTTCAGACAGACAGACACAAAGACAGACAGAAATCCGTTTTTATATATATTTGTTGGACCGACCTCCCGGCCCAGCGCACGCAGCGATGTAGCCACGGGCGTATCCGGCGTCCACAAAGGGCCCACGATGTCCGTTTCCAATAGGCGGGGTGCCGTTCTTTGAACGCGCACATTTCTGAACGGAGTTGCTTCACTGTTTTTGCCATCACGGTTAGAGTTCGACTGATAGAGCTGTCAAATTTTGGCTGCTGACTCATGGGTTACTATGATTGATGCTGCATGGGTAGTTTTGTCAGTGCGGGTGAAGGTAAACCCATGAAAAATCGGTAATTTTTGTTCATTTTTGTTAAATGCAAATGTTAGGGGCTATTCATAAACCACGTAGACTTTTCTGGACGGAGGGAATTTTTGATCAAAGTCTACGCTCCATACAAAATTTCAAAAAAAAAAAATTATGGAGAAAAGTCTACGAAAGGGAGGGGGGATGGGTCTGAGATTTTCAAAAATGAGTCTACGTGATTTATGAACAGGCCCTCACCGCTCTTAAATTAAATCTCATAGCATCTGAATTGATTATGAGCTATGTCAACACCCAGCTGGGTTTTCAATCTTGCACGCAAATTGCAGTGGTCAACCGCAGGTCGGCATCTTCACTTACCATTAATTAAAACCAAATCAATAACCTACCGCAATGTGTGTGCCATGTCGAAACGAAGACAATCCTGACCAACCGCCAAGTGTAAATATAGATAGATTATATCACTCGCAAGCAAGCCGGCAAGCACTTCGGCCAACACATATTTTGCATCTTCCATTCAAATAAAAGACGCCATCCTCGGTTCCCCGCCGCTGTTTAATGCTCCGGTGCACTTTGTCAACGATCTGCCTATAAGCTACGTTTCAGCCTGGCCACCCGCCTTCTTCCAATCCTATCACAAAGACCCCCGGAAGAGCAATTAAGCCTTTCGACCATTCTGCAATAGAATTCATTCATTTATAACGTATGACGGTGGATAAGGAACCAGTAGCCGACGAATGCACGTGGGACACCAATCCCGGCCATCAAAATGCCGACAAAAGCCGGTCTCCGTCTCTACTCTTTGCTGCACGCGGCTTTGGAAAACCGCAAACGTCTGTGTCAATCGGCGAACGACCGGACCGAAGACGAGCTCGACGCGCCGGTGTTCGTTGAGTCTTATTCTCACCACCCCTCCCGGCATATGTTGGCTATGCTTGCCCGTTTGCGGAGCGTTGGAGAGTGAAGATGATGATTTGACAGACGCCTCCCTCCTGACTAAACTATCCGGGATGTGGCCGCAATGAACTGGGAAGATGAATCACACACAATTTAGTTTGTACAAACAAGCCGACTGTGTATCGAGAAGAATAGGATTGTCGTCTTCATCGTCTTTCTGGTGCGTCATGTGTGCGGCAGTTCTCGGCACCGTCGTCGACGTCAACGGCGCAAATCAATGTTCTCTAGCACAGTAAAACCTCTCGATTCGATCCTCACACTTAATGCTGCCCGGACGAGGACGACGACGACGACGGCGAAGATGGGTGACATTTCGAGCAGCAAACCATAAAGCATAATAAATGCCCCGGGCTTGCATCTTTCTCGACTATCGACAACCGACGGCCGACGTGGTCACATTTGCATGAATACATGCTATTAAATTGAGACGTTGTGCCGCCCCCTGGCTGTGCCTTGCTGCAACGATGCACAATACCGACGACCGACCTATAAATATGTCATCCCATTTGTGCTGCAGCTATGCATCATCGCTTTCTATTCGACTTTGTACACACATCAGAGATAGAGAGAAAGAGAGAGAGCAGCTTTCATTGTGACATTTTTCGTCCTGAATGTTTGTGGATGACACGGCATCGATGGGCGCCGTCAGTTGCATTTTGTCATTTATAGTATGTCATGAAGATATGCTTGTGCCATAGCCTGCTTGTACGGCACAGGCAGTGCGATTCCGGGGAGCATTTGTATTCCAGAATCTTGGCTTAGTGGAGGGCCAATATTGTGTCGGTGTCGGAAGAGGAATGGATTTACGACTGTTCTTGGCACTTTAAACTTTATCATATATGTAACAATGTTTCTATTTTGAAGACCAGCCAACATTACAGCACGGGGCATGAGGGTCAGCAAAAAAAGAAGATTTTTATCCAATTGACAATTCCTAATACATTTCGTAAACAAAAGAATCTGTCATCGAGTTGATCCGTCGATGAGTCTCATTGTTACAAAACTTTGCATTACCTTTTGCAACATATTTGTTCCACATGCTGTTATTGAAACTTTAATGTTTTAAAACCAAAAATAAGTATCTTATATCAAACTGAATGTTTTTAAATGATTTTTCACTAATTGTTCCATATTTCAATTTAAAGTTAAGTTCATGTAAACAAATCAATGCCCACTATGTTTAAAAGCGAGGTTTGAATACAGCTCCTCTTTCTGTTAAACGCACAAAAACATGGGCGAAAGAAAATGCATAAAATGGAAATATCAGAAGTAAGGCATCGCAACTTCAAAGGAAGCAACGTGTGTCTTATATAAACGGCTTGGCGAGCGGCCATGTGGTTGGAAGTTGGTGCATTTATGCTCTCAGTTAACTTGATCTGGAAAGGAAGTACGCTGGTAATGCTTTAATATATTCGAAGTGCTGCTTTTTATCTGGCCATTTTCTGATTTTAAACGTAATGACGTTGAGTTGATGTTGGTAATTGGAATTTAAGGTAAAATTTTCCGTCAATTATCCTCGCTGTTGCCAAACGTTTGATGATTTGGCGGGAGCGAAGGATGTGCAACTTTCTACAATGTTAAATTCTTTTACGAACCAAACCAATTGACCAGCTAACACAGAGAACAGACGTTCATCTTCGGTCTGCTACTTGCGTAAAATTGTAAACCGACGTTTCAAATGTATGTCGTTATGCTCCTGGTAGGCGGCGCTGCAGTTGTGTGAAAACTGTCATGAAAATGTTTATCAATAAAATGCCTAGCGCATAATCTGAAAAGTTTTGTTAGTTTTTTTTTCTGCACTTGCTTCTTATACCGGCAGCCCATAATAAATTTTACACACGTTTTTCAAGAAAAGGTATATGGACATCAATGTCTGTTCTCTGTGCAGTTACACCGTGTCCAATATATTCCGTACACTTTTTCCTTGCATTGGTGTCGTGCAACTATTCAACATGCTTCACGTATGTGTTGGTGTAGTTTTGCACTATGTTTATACAAACGCTTTTAGGTTATGTCCGATTGTTTTCATTCAGTGTTTATCTCTTACCAGTGCTGAAGGAGTTTTGTGCTGTGGTGATAAAACAGTTTAAACAGCCCGGGCGCTAAGGAGTGTATCGAAAAGTAGTTATAAACTTCCAAATAATAAAATAGGCATGAAAACATGGTTAAAATTAACATACTATTTCAGTTTATTATAGCTTAACATGTTTACAAAAGATCCAAACGGAAAAACTAGTCATCATGTTCATTTCTGTAGAATGCCCGTACCTTTGATTTGACACCTGCCATCAAATTCTGCACAGTGACCTTTGTGCACTTCCTGGATGCCGCTGCCCAATTTTTCTTAAAATCGGTCATGTTTTGGGACACTGTACCATCCTTCTTAAATATACGCTTGACTATTGCCCAATAGCGTTCGATCGGTCGCAACTGGGGACAGTTTGGTGGGTTGATGTCTTTTTCTACGAACTTGATGTTATTCTCCGTCAGCCACTGTAGAGTGGATTGGCGTAATGTGCCGATGCCAAATCTGGCCAGAAGAGAGGAGGGGACTGGTGCTTTCTATACAATGGTAGCAACCTGTTCTTCAAACATTCCTTTTGATAAATCTCAGCATTTATAGTTCCTTTTGTATAGAAAATTGAAGAACGCAAGCCACATGTGCAAATAGCTTGCCAAATGAGCACCTTCTGACCGAATTTCTCCATCGCAACAGTCGTATCTGCGGTTGACACACGTTCCCCAACAGATTTAGTATAAAACTGCGGCCCCGGTAGCGTTCTTGAATCTTCTTTAACGTATGTTTCGTCATCCATCAAAATGCACTGGTCGACATTGTCCAAAATGCAGCTGTACAGCTTTCGAGCCCTGGTTTTGGCACGAGACTTTTGTTCCGGAGTTTGTTTGGGCACTTTCTGCTTTTTGTACGTCTTCAAGTCATTCCTGCGCTTGATTCGTTGAATCATTCCGATGCTGGTCCTGAACTTCTTGGCTAGATCGCGAGTAGAGGCAGATTTGTTCCGTTGAATATAATCCACAACTTTTTGGTCCGAATCGGGGTTGCTGGAGCCGGGTTTCCGGCCACTTCTTGGTAAATCCTTGAGGGAGCACTCCTTACCAAACTTTTCGATGATGCGTTTTACACTTGCCGGGTGAACATTTACTCTTTTCGCAATCTGGTTATAAGTAACACCCTTTTCGGTGCACCAAGTGTGCAGAATTTTCTTTTTAGTCTCAAATTCAATTCGCGACATTTTGAATACAACTTTATCAACGGAAATGAATGAACCGAATAATCATTTTTGACATGTAAACAAAGCAAATGGCGCTTACACGCTAAAAATATATACAGTAGTTTATGCGTAATAACGCATCGAATGTTTATAACTACTTTTCGATACACTCCTTATTTTCAGAACTTTGAAAAACCTCGAAGTAAAGCGGGATTTTGTGTACCGAACCATCCGAAGGTACCGTGACACCTGTTCGTTCGATGACCGGAAGAGATCCGGTCGTACTTGTACTATGCGGACTGCACGAGTTGTTAAAGTGGCCAGGGAACAGATTAGACGAAAATCACAGCGCTCTGTACGTAAAATGGCCGCAGATCTGAATGTTTTGAGATCGTCAATGCACAATATACTGCACAATGACCTCGGATTCCAAGCCTTCAAGAATCGTAAGGTTCACGGAGTTTCGGAAACTTCCAAGCAGAAACTACTCGAAAGAGCAGTATGTAGCAGTTCAAATGCGAGCTCGTAAGGCATCAACCGCAGGCAGTTCTTGGATGACAAAGTAACTTTAGTTAATCCAATTTACCACTTCATTAAGATCCATAAACCTCTACGAATATTAGCCTGACCCATTAACTATCAACACATCTTTGGTAATGCTCCAAGGATTTATTTGTTGCCAAAGACCATCATTTGAAAACCCAATATAACATTTTACTTAGATCTCTGCACGTCTAGGAATGTGAACTAAATGCATAAACCACAAACATAGCTCTGGTTATGCTTGTCGATCTGAAGACCTCAACTCCAGGGGGTTCTTCGGAGACAAAGAACCTTAATTTACCCCAACATATAATGTAACTCACATCATTGAACCTCAACATATATGAAACTTAATATATCAATTTATTTGTACCTTTGTACCTCTACGAATCTTAATCGAATCCATAAACTACCAACATATATCGAGTTGAGCTTCCAACTCCAGGGAATTTTTGGACGACAAAAAATAACTACCAGCATATCCTTGTTACACATGTAGGTCGTAGGAAGAATGTCCCTTGAAATCCCGGATAGCACAAGCAACCAGCAGTCCATCAGGTAGTTTGTCTTGTGAAAAAACAACCATCAGCTACCGGAACTTCTTCGACGTTGTTTGAAACCCCCGAATCCGACAGATACAGATCGTAGTCCCCTCGCAGTCCATTATTCCATCAGTTTCCATACAAAAAAAACTCCACACACTTAGAAAATTTCACAGTATTCGGTAATTTATGACCGAACTTTCAAGAGCTGACCATTCGGTAATCCGATTTAACGGATTTCGGTAAAATTTTACAAGTTCCGGTAATTTTTTTACCGGAATACTATAAAATTTCACCGAAAGTTCGGTAAAAAATTACCGAATACTGTAAAATTTTCGAAGAGTGCACGTTCAAACACGAAGAAGCGATTTGAAGGTGTTCAATATTTACTGGTTCAGAATCCATTTCAGAACAGAACCAAATTTTATAATACTTACAGGCTGAAGAAAGTTTTCCATAATTTATTTGATTTAATTGACCAAAACTTTCTAAACGATAAACTAATCAAGAAATTTCGACACAATGTTTATTCAACACAATGATGATTATTTACTTTTTTCCAAGACTCGAGTACTTTTTCAAATGGACGCAAGTAAAATTTGGACGAAAATGAGTAAATGGTAAAAGCTATTACATCCATGTGCTTCAAAATTACACTAGGAGTGAACATTCAAGTTTCATTTTGCAAAATGTTTCTTACAACGGTTTGCAATAGAAAAAAGATAATACGTCATTTTGATAAGTCAGTATGATAGATGGTATGTTACTTGCATCAAAATGATACGTCATTCTGCGAATGACAATGTTGATACGTCGAAATGTTACGTCAAGTTGTCATATTTCACACAGATACGTCGAACTTATCAAAACGACGTAATATTTTATTCTGCAACAAGACGTTGTAAAAATGTCTTTGCTAAAAAAATCAATTTTTCTTAAAAATAATCTTAATTTTTAACCTTGTGGTATAAAGACTTTTACAAACGCGTCGTTAAGGGGCATTCAAATGATATAACAATGATTCGTAAGTTACCTTGCAACACAAGCGGCGTATCTACATTATTCCCAAAAAGTGCCGAAGTGATTTTACACCGTTTTGTAAAAAGTTAATAAAAACTTTCAGAAATAATCCGTCAAAAAGTTCAACAAGTATGGGCATATATAAATGAATTTTTAATAACATGCCATGAAAAAGTACTCGAGAAGTCACTCTCTTTAAGCAACCAAACGATGGCAGGTGAGTTAACGAAATTCTTTTATTTCATTAGTACCAGGGACCTGGCGGGCTGTCAACTTCCTGTAGCTAACATCTCTAACAGACGTCAAAAGAATCATTGTTTAAACAATACTGGCGTTCGTACCCGTAGTAACAAGCGTCAGATGTGCCTTATTCAAATGAGGCCCGTGATATGTTGCATACTGTCAAACGCTAGTATACAAGATAGGGTTAGGTAAAGCAGAAGTCGTATGCCAAAGATAAACCCAATGAGCGGGAGATAGTTTCTCTCTCGTGTAGGGGATTTGGGAATGTGAACAGACAGTTCGTTAGAACCTTTTGTTAGAACCTATATGAGCACGATCAAGCGCACGTTCTTTTGTCAGTCAAGGTGGTGGATTCGTTCCTGCCTTGACCTACTCCGCATGAGGATGCTTGGCAAAAGATTGTGTGTTGGTTTCGAAATACTACCTCACAATGCCGTCCGCTCAATTTAAAAAAAAACTACTTCTATTCTATAAATTAGAAGAAAAATTAGTAATCTCCATTTAATTCCAACTACCTTTGCTTATCTTCGACAGATACGCGTATTTCGTGTACAATGTG
Source organism: Aedes japonicus (assembly GCA_034211315.2). Lineage (NCBI taxonomy): Eukaryota > Metazoa > Arthropoda > Insecta > Diptera > Culicidae > Aedes > Aedes japonicus. Next base: position 33,418 of record JASCZW010005112.1, on the reverse strand, counting down.
CAGACTTCTTTAGTGTCTCGTACTAATAACTCGACTACTTCTATTCAATTTTCACAGCCTGCCGCGCGCTAACAGAACTAACAATACTTTCTCTTCACAACTTTGTTCTAGCAAAAAAAAAAATGCTGTTCACTCCTAGAGCCTCATAATGATGAGCAATTATTTCCTTCTCAAACAAGATCATAAAAGATAGGGTTGCCAGGTCCCTGGTTTGTATCTTTTCTGCTCCCATGGCAATGATTAGTGAGACGTCAAAAGAAAAGAAGAAAAATTAAATAGGTTACAAACAAGGTGACTCTAATATCTCAGGTGGTCTATTTTCTTCAGTTGTTAGGAAAGACGGGTGAAGTAGCGGGGTATCAAATGAGATTTAGCAATGGAGCCTGACGGTTCATTTCTCAATGGCATAGAACACAGGTCTGACAGTGTGAAACTATTCATCTTCTTTACTCGTTTGGTTTAAAACAGAACTGTGAGTTTGAAATCACTATCACTGTTGCATAGGTGAAAAGGAGATAACTTCAGTATGCCAGACCTGCTTTTACTTGATATGGATCGTATTGGTATATTTTTAAACATGGCTGAAATTCTCATAAACACTACACAGAAAAAAATAATTAATTTTAACAATCGTGTAAAATGTCCCCTCGTTTAGATCCAAGCTAAAGGAGGCATAAACAACGAAATTGTTTGCAACTTTTCATATGCCATACAACAATATTGGCAATCTTTTATACAACAGACTGGATTCAGGCGTTATCTGGCTTAAATTTACATGAAATATCCCATTATTTTCTGGCAAATCTAGCGTTCCCTTTATGTGCATTAGATAACGCAGAATATTCAATGTTTCTTTTTATCTGTGTATAGATCATTGCACGATGGCGTCATCAATGCAGTTTTGACAGTTCAGGGAGCTTGTTTGCTTGGACTTATAAAATTTTCTGCAAGATTGATTTGAGATTTTGTGCTCTAAATTGATTACGATTGAAGCTATATTACAGGAAAACACGTGTATAGGAAAGGCTTGTAAGATGGAACACGATTCGTTTTTTGCTCGTAACATGTATAATTTTTATTTTTTCGATGATCTTTCGAAAGAGGAACTAAAGGGCTTCAAGTTTGTCCACGGAACTGATTATTTATAGTCATCAAAAAAATCATGGACTTTTTTCGAAATCCATCGAAAATTGCAATTTAAAAAAATGTATTGTTATATTTCAATTTATTATTGATTCCATGGCATTTTTAAACATAAAAAATGTCATTAATATGTTTTAAAACGAAAAATAATGTGTTCAATCGTACAAGCTTAACCCTTATGTGATCGACAAAAAAAAACACCTTTAAGTGATCGACAGGTACCCGGGTACCCACCAAATTCAAATGAATATAACTCTGGCTTTTATTGACCGATTTTAGTTCTTTTGGCACCGTTAGATACCAAAACTCATTGGCTTAGGGACATTATCAGCAATGACCATTTGAATTCATCTGGTTCCCGTAAATCCGGGTTACCCGGGCTGTGGACCGGTACGGAGGCACTATTTGGAAACAACTATTAAATTTCCGGAAATGGATGTCAAAATCTATGGAATAATTCCAAGAAACCATTTCTATTCCATTGTGTGCCATATGCCGACTTGTTCCTGCAACGGCCATTCTGTAATAGGTTCCCGTGAGGCCTCGAGTGGCCATGAACATATTTAAAAAGAAACCCTGGCAATATGGGTATCAAAATTCATGAAATTTCGCCAGTAGGATATTTCTCAACATTTTTAAGCTGTCTGATGATTTGTCCCCGGACCAGTCAATCCGGAACAGGTTCCCGTGGGGCCTCGAGTGGCCATGAACATTTTCAGTAGAAACTCCAGGCAATATGGGTATCAAAATTCATGAAATTTCTCCAGTAGGACATTTCTTCTTAAAATGTTCATAACCACTCGAGACCTGACGGGAACCTGTTCCGGATTGACAGGTCTTAGGATAAATCATCAGATAGCCACAAAAAACGTTGAGAAATATCCTACTGGAGAAATTTCCTGAATTTTGATACTCATATTGACAGGATTTTTACTGAAAATGTTCATGGCTACTCGAGACCCCACGGGAACCTGTTCCGGATTGACCGGACCGAGAACAAATCATCATATGGCTACTAAACGTTGAGAAATAACCTACTGGCGAAATTTCATGAATTTTGATACCCATATTGCCAGGGGTTTCTACTGAAAATGTTCATGGCCACTCGAGGCCCCACAGGAACCTGTTACAGAATGGCCGTTCCAGGAATAAGTTGGCATATGTCCCACAATAGGATAGAAATAGTTTCTAGGAGTTATTCCTAACATTCTGATATCCATTCTTGCAAATTCAATAGATGTTCCGATATCGTGTCTCCGTACAGGAACACAGCCCCGGTAACCCGGATTTACGGGAACCAGATGAATTCAAAAAGCCAACGAAAAATGTCGTTGGAGCGGTTCGAATTCCAACGCCTTGTAAACAAGCTCCCAGCACTGTCAAAAAAGTGAGGTTAATACATTCCGTGCAATGATCTATTTAGACCATCTGAGACACTAGAGCCACTTTGGTTACACTGCCGCTTCATTGTACTCAGTGACTGAGTAGAATTGTATTCCTGTCTCTTTTTCTCACACGGAAATGTTACTCAATTTTCATGAAAAATGGATCTGCTCAAAAATTGAGTTGATCCACTTTTTACGAAAATTGAGTAACTTTTCCGTGTGAAAAAAAGGCACAGCAATACGAAAGAAAGACAGGGTGTTTTGAGCGTGTACAAATGAACATTAAAAGACCAACAATTGAAAAGGGTCCAATGAAAAAATATTTCAAATAAAATAAAGGGCCTATCACAAGCACATGCATTCATTATGATGAGGCCTTTATTTCAAAAGACCTTATGATTGACTTGAACTGAACGCTTTTCATAAAGCCTTTTCAATTTTTTTCTTCTCTCGATTGATGATCATTTTATTGACAGCAGGTATAGTAATCTCTTTCCATCGAATTCAAATAGAAAAATTATCCGCTCTTCCAGACTTTGATGTGCCAAGTCACGAATTTGATGATGATGAAGTTCTTCGTTCAAGGAAACTTCATTAATGTCGGTGGGTTGCATTAAAATTCTTCTTACGGTTCCAAGATTTCCATGAAGATTTCTCATCTATACAATCTCTCAGAACAAATACGATATTTTTCTTGGCTCAGTCAGTACTAGCACATCGGTCCCAAGCTCGGTCCCAAGCTTAATGATGCGCCCCGAAGACCGCAACTCACACCAATATACCCTTAAATATTCTGTCAAAATTACATAGCGAATCAAAACAGAAACAAAGATACTCGTACCAAAAGGTAAAGAAAAACCTAACAATGCATGGCAAGGTGAAGACTGCAAGGTGGACTTCAAAACTAGGGGTTCTCCAACAGTGAACCAATTCCAAATCGCTAGTTGCACATTGATTGTTGATGCAACTGTGAACAAATTAAGTGCGCCAAAAAATTCTGCTCAGATGTAGAAAAGGGTTGCATTTTGTGCAATATCTTAAAGATACTATTAGAACTCATTACTTTTTTTGCAATATAAATTCAATTGTGTAGTCCCTATTTGTGACGTTTGAAAACGTCTAAAATGTACTGATGCAAGCTCTATTAATATTGAAATTCTAGCGATATCTTCAATTCACGAACTTACCTTAAAAACCGGCAAAACTGCCCCTATTTCCCAACAATGCGCTTTCAATTTTCAAGTCTCGTGCTCAAGACAGTCGCATCATCTATGGAATCCGAAGAGCGTTGGAAAAGTTGGAGCCATTTCCCAGTCTATTACGATTATAAAAGACCATTTGCCGTTTGTTATCCTCCCACCACGTGAGCTTTCGTTGCCAGCGACCGACCTCACTTTCCCTCGTACGGTCCAAAAGTCTCCTGTCGCTTTGCGATTGCTCTCACTCCGATATCCAATTATGGCAGAGAGTTCTGAACTGACGATGCACTGAAGAGGAACAACAACAAAACAAACAACAAAAAAACTAGCAGGAAGAAAGCTTCTAGTCTCGTCTCGAGCAAAGTCAAACTTTCGTTCGCCGGATATCCCCCGTGGCCACTCGGAGGGTGGGAGACCGTGGTCCCTTTTTCCTTCTCAAGTTCGCCGGAGACGATCGAACTTTTGTTCTTCCCATGGCGATGTGAACGACTGCAGCAGCGAGCAATTTATTTACTTGAGCTTGGCCGCATATAAATCGTGAAAAGTCTGTATGTTTGGATGATATGATTGTGCCTTTTCCCCGGTCCACTTTCAAATTGATCCCTCGGGGGAAATCGGAGGAAATGTGGTGTACTGGCGCTAGGCAGCAGGCTGTGATGTAAGTGCGTCGTTGCCGAGCGATGCGATGGAAAGCCCCGTCGCTCCATCCAAGACGGCATTGAGCTTTATTGGGTTTTATCGTTTCCTGTTGCTTTCGATTATTGTTTCCTCGGCAGAAATAATTGACCACGGGGAAAGTGGGACCTCGGAATCGATTAAAGCTTAAATAATTCAATTTTAGGATTTATTATTACAGCGCTGCAGAAACGTCGACGAGAGGAATCAGCATCTCCAATTAACACGGTCCGCATGAAGTGAGGTCCTGAAAGCTCAGCAAATTTGACCGGGCCGGCAACGAACATGTCGGAAGGGATAAATCACAACTTTTTCCCACCGGGAAGTATTAATTGGGTATCTAGGTTGTGGTAATTGTCTGTCGGGCAAGGCAATGCGCAGAACAACTTTTCTGGAAAAGTCTGAACCATACTGCTGATAGTTGGGAAAAGTTGCAAGTGGACGAAAGGGTTATTCCCCAGGAAACGGACAACCGACAATGTTCTTCCTTATTGATAGTTTATCATCTCTTAATTGGTCGTTGAAAACTGGGCAGTTGGGTAATTAGTAGCATAATTTGAGGGTATTGTATTGTATTGTATTTTTATTTATTAAGGTGACTCTTTAACCTATTGTCATTGAGTCACCGGATAGCAAAATTACATCTTGACTTAAGCTAATATTTTATTTCACTTAGTACATTGCACTTTAGTCACACGGGTCCAGGTTATCGATGGATCTGGCCTTCGTGATCCCTTTTTCCATCCATTTCTTTCGCTGTCATGATTAGTAAAATAATGATTTGCAGCGTGATAATGACGAGTTGAAGGGTTTGCTGGTTGTTGATGTTCTCTGAGATGTACGTCTTGGGTTTGAATAACGGTTACCAGTAGGTTACAGCATCGGTGTGTCGCTGTGTTTTCCTCTTGGTGTTGGGATCCTCCCATGTTGGCTGACTTCGCTGTAGTACGAGGTTAGCTGAGCGATTGTCGGTTTGTTTTCAAACGTATCAACTCGTTTTATAGTTCGAATTTTGTTTACCTTCTCGATATTGGTAGATCATTTGCCAGTGGCGAGCGCATTTTTTCGGAGTTAAATTTCACCGATTAGGTCCGTTTTCGTGAGGTATTTATTGTTGTTTGAGTTCATTGATATCGTCGCCGAGGCCAAGTAGAGCATGATTGGCCAATATTTTCCTCGTTTCGATGTTGGGTGAATTTGATGCATCCAAGCATTATGTGTTTCACTGTTATTTGAGTACCGCATGCGGAGCAAATGGGTGCGTCTTCTTTTTGCGTAGTGTCCGCTGTGGTGATTCTGGTGTGGCTGATTGATAGTTTTGCTTTTCTATTTTTTCGAGTATGATGATGGCCATTCTGATTGTATCGTATTTATTTCTCTCAGTTGTCCCCGGTAGTTGTGCCAGATATTTTCCCATGAGAGTCTAACATGCGAATTTAACAAGTTTTTTATAATCATCGTATGGAGTTTCGATGTCGTTGGTTGGTCTTCGATGTGGCGAGTTTGGCTAGTTTTGTCAGCTTTTTCTATTTCCAGTTATGTTGATATGTGCGGGAACCCAGCATAGGTCTACTCGGCCAGGATTTTGTTTCAATTTATTGTGATATCTTCGATCTAAGGTGACTAGATTGATGACCTTAATTGCTGCGAGGACACTTCTGAGAGTCACTGAATATGACCGATAGTTCTGTTGGATTGAGACCAATTGCTTTGTTTATTGCAGTACGCTTCGCGCCAAGATAGATAGATGCTCGGGGAGACTGATGCTGTATTCCAATTCATTGGAAAAATTCTGCTACCTGTTCCTTGTCTCAGTTTTGGAACCATCTGTGTATAGATGCTTATGATGAAAGTATTTGGATTTACATGTTTCGTTGAATCCGGGCTCTTTTTTCAGCAGGTGTATGGGTGTTAAGTGCTGTTAGGTTTATTCCGTGTATCCGTTTATTGCGCTATAGTTAGGTTGAGTTATAATAATGTTTGTTGACTATGGATGTTCAGTACATTCACTGCTCTCTTTGCTCGCTTTGCTACCCCGGCAATTTGGGAGATCATTTTACGAGAGATTTGTTTTGTGGAGTATAGAATGAAGGTGTTTCAGCTATCCTTAAGTTCAGTGGCAACTGTCCACTTCTCAGATAAGAGACTTTCGATTGGACTGGAGTAGAAATGCACCGGTGGCTATCCTGGATTCCTCAGCGATATGTGGGATAGAGCCTGCTTAGATCTGTTTCTTTAGCATTTATTGTGCTCCGTAGATGAGTCTGGGAACGAGCATGGTGTTCAAGATCCGAGTAATGTCTTTCGATCTGCTCCAAATTTGGCGCAGCTTATACTCTTCATCAGTGTAATTACTTGTTTGCATTCGTCTCTTTTTAGGTTGAATATGATGTTTGAAATTAAGTTTGTGATCTAGCCAAATTCCAAGTACTTTTGTGTGTTTTACTAGTTTGATCGGCATTTGATGAAATTTTGCAGGTGGTTGTTTTTGAAGTTTTTTCCGGTTTCCAACGCGCGTAATTGATGATTTTTGAATGGAGATAATAAATCCAGTTTCAGTGCACCACTCTCTGATCTTGTCTAGGATTTTTTGAATTTTGAGACGGGTCCATCTGGCGCATCGGGTTATTACGGCGATAGTGATGTCGTCGGCGCCATATAGTTTGATGATGCGGTATCTTTGGGTAGCCACTCATTTATGCTGTTGATAGCTATTAGAAAGAATGTTACAGCCAGTACTGATCCTTGGGGGACTCCATTTTGTTGGTGTTTTTGAGATGATAGATGCCCATGATAAAGCACTTTGAATCTTCTTTCTTCTAGGAAATTTTGACAGAAAAGTAGCCATGTGTCCTCCTATACCGGATTTTGATAAGTTTTCAGGATTAAATGTCGCCAAGTTCTGTCGTATGCTTTTTCTAGATCTAAGAATAGGATTTCAGCGTGTTTTTTCTCGTTTATTGTTTTTGTGTATAAATCTTCAATTTCTGTGAGTGTCTGTTGTTTGTTTTCCTTTACGAAAAGCGAATTGGTTAGGTCCTAGGATTGATTTGTTCTCGAGTTCATTCATGAGCCGACGGTTGACCATTCTTTCCAAAAGTTTCATCACACAGCTTGTGAGGTATATGGGGCGGAGGTTCTTTGGGTCATTTGGGCTTTTTCCGGGTTTGGGAATTGGAATTAGGTGGAGTCTCTCCAGCTATTGGGGAAGATTCCGTTTGTCCAGATGTGATTGTATGTTGTTAGTAGTTCTTTTGATGAAGAGCGGGAGTCTTTTAAGCATTTGGTTGTGGATATCATCGGGGCCGAGTGAGAGCCTTTCAGCGTGTCCATATGATAGAGCAGCTCTTCTAGGTAAATTCGTTGTTGTAGGTGAATTTGTAGTTGAAGGAAGCCAATTGTTTCTTTGTTCTTCTGCTTTCTTTTCGTGATAAAGTTTGCTGGATATACTTGATCTGACGATTCTGTGGAGAAGTGATTGGCTAAGTCGTTCGGCTATTTGGGCTGGGATTGTTATGTTATTGTTCCCGGAGGTTATCGTCCATATAAATTCTGATGATTTTATTCGGATATGTTTCTATCTTTTCCATACTTCTTTTGGAGGGGTTTGTTCGTTTATTTCAGATATGAATTTTTCCCAGGATTTCTGTTTTTCTTCTTCGATGATCTGCCTTGCCTCGAATCTGTGTTTTCGGAAGTTGTCTTGGATTATTTTGAAGTCGGGATGGTCGGGATGTGTGTCTTTGAGGTTTCCTGAGTGATTTTCGTCTTTGTTTAACAGCTTTTTTGTATTTTTCATTCCACCAGGGTACAGATTTTTTGGTGCGATTTCTGAGGTCCTTGGGATCGATAGTGATGCGGCATTTTAATGTGGGTAGTTAGTTCTGTCTATTGTGTATTCTTCATTTGGATTGATTTGGTCCTCAAGTATCTCTTCAAATTTTTTCCAATCGGCGAGGTCTATTTTCCATTTTGGGTGTTGTTTTCTAGGTGAGTTGTGCAGGGCTTTGTTCCAATTTTGATGGGGAAATGGTCACTGCTGTGTAGATCGTTTATTACGACCCAGTCTAATTTTGTTCCTAGTTCGGGATCGCATATTGTTACGTCTATAGCCGACGTACTGTTTGATATCATTGCGTTCAGCTGAATGAATGAATGTTGTTTGGTCGTTATTTAGCGTTATTAGTCTATGTTTTTCAATTATTTTAACTGATTTCTTTGCTCTAGAGTCTTGCCTTATTCGAATCCCATTGTACATGGTGAGGCGTTAGGTGCCGCCTATTAGTAGGTTTGGTAACGTACCGAGAATCTGATCCAGTTCTTCTGCATCCAGTGCAGTGTTTGGTGGGATGTATATTGACGCAATGGTCACTTTATAAGGCATGTTAACCCTCTATAGCAGTTATTTCAAGGTGTGTTTGCATTTTCACTGGAGTGTATGATATTCCTTTCTTTATCGGTATAGACTACTCCTCCTTGACCGGAGGGTCTGTGTTCTAAACATCGAGTTATATCCTTTCAGGTTGAAATTTGTCTAAGGTTTTGGTCTCTGGCTTCTGTATGGCGAAGGAAGAAGGGTTGATGTTCGTTTAGAGTAATTGAAGTTCTGCGAATTTGCTGCGAATTCCGTTGCAATTCCATTGTATAAGCGTGGTCATTTGTAGATTGGGGCTTTGTTGTTTTTATTGAGCTTCCATTAGATCATCCGTTTCCACGTCGGAGGATTCCGTGTTCATGTGTTTGTTTTTATTTTTGTTTTTCCGGTTGATTTTCCTTTTGTGGTGTTCTTTCTCTGGTGTCTCTTTCTGGGGATGATTCATGTGGTTTGTCAGTTTTTGGTTTTTTTTCCGTGTTTTCTTTAATAGTAGCAATTTTTTGCAGTTTGATGATCGACGGCTTAGCTCGCCTTTCAATGATATCTTGTTTTTTGTAGTTCATTTGTCAGCGTGCTGCAGTATGTTTCATTGCTTCGGCCTCCTTTTCCATTTCATCTGTCGCGGTTTTCACTTCTTCTTTTATCTTTAAGGTATTGATCGTTTTTCATAGTGGCTTCTTGTTTCGCTAGCTCTTCCATTTTTCTGTGATAAATTCATTTTTTCTGATATGAAGATCATTTATCTTCCATTATTTTTCCATTGTTTTTTGGCGGTTTGAATAGTATCTGAGAATCACCTGTTACCCAGACATAACTGGTTTTCCCAGTGTTGTTCATTAGTTTGTTCTGGGCAGCGCGGTAGGGAATATTTTCGTCCATTTTAATTTTTCATAATTTGTTGTCTTGCGTGAAAAACTGAGCATAGCTTGCTGGTCGAGATGTGGCTTTCCTTGCAGTTTGACATCTTGTTAGCATTGAGTATTCTTCGTTTTCTTTATGTGCTTCTTCAGCACATGTTCTGCAACGTTCGGCATTTCACAGAACCTGATGGTGTTGGTATTCGTAACATCGGTAGTACTACATTGGTCGCGGGTAATATTTCTCGGTGCGGCAGACACGGTATCCGATTTTAACTTTTTCCGGTGGTACAGGCGAGGAAAACGTAAGTATCAACGACCCAGTGGTTATTTTGTTGTTTCGTCATTGCTTACTCTGAAAATATGTCTGGCATCGATGACGCTTTGATTATTTAAGTTTACCTTTATGTTATCTTCCGTGTCGATAGCCAATTTCTACAGACAACGACGGCACGGGATTTATTGCGTTTTTCATCCCAACTATCGGCAACTGGTGTTCCATCTGCCAATTATTCATGTTATCAGTGAGTTTTCTCGCGTTTTTTTCATTTCAGATAACAGTTAATGATCCGTCTTTTCTGTTGAGCCAAATGTCTTCATACTGGCAGTAAGTCTCGATTGACTTAGTCATCAGAAAATGCTGTCGTTCCGACATCGATCCTGTTCAATTTAGCGATTTTAACATACCTACGTAGAGTTGCTGCGGTCGGGAAATATCCTCGCTGCGCGTCCCCTATTTTACACTATTCGCTCGCTATGCACTTTTCACTGTTCACTCATCACACGCGATGATTGCTGGTTTGATTTGTAATATGAATACCGTTGAGGTGTAATGTATCACTGCCGTCGTGGTGCACCACTTCAAATTGAGGAGCAGGTCTTAACTGCGCCCGTTCTCAATGAAGGCTCGCAGGTAGGATGACACCTGAGGGTTCTTCCTTATTGATAGTTTATCATCTCTAAATTGGTCGTTGAAAACTGGGCAGTTGGGTAATTAGTAGCACAATTTGAGGGTGTTGCTCTTCCTTCGTTCTTTTTTCGAACTGTCAATGACACAACCAGTGAATTATCAGTCGGTAAAACACGACACCCACCACAGAAACACATGAGCAATATGAGAAATTAAAGGCATCCAAAGGAGAAATGCGTTTCAAAGGGTACCTCTTCCATAATTCATTCACTCGTAAACACCAACAATCATCATTTTGCATATGTACACACTTTGAATCGTCATCCACACAGATGAAGAAAACCTCCCGCACTTGCAAGAACGCAGTTGACGAATTTCACGCCAACTCGTCTACATGATTGGCAGCACCCTCTCAGAATCCATAAACTTTGTGGGTGGGTAAACTATCCCGAATAATAAACTACCATTCAAGAACTTTTAATCTAATTGTTACAATACAAAAGGAAACTGAAAAACGACAATAAAGTAAATTGTTATTATCACAATAATAATACAATACAATATATTGTATTGAACCATAAAATTTATTGTTTTGGGGGTCTTTACAATATAAAAAGGGGGATGTTGTAATATGTTTTAGAATTCAAACCCATTTTTTTTATTGTTTTGTTATTACACATTTTTTCCCAAATAAATATTAAGACTCACGGTTAAATCCAAGGGTAAGTCACTCAGAACAATGTGACAGCCACGATGTTTCACACACTAGACGAATAAGTTTCATAACTACGGCACTTCGATTTTCAATCCATACCACATTTGTAGCACACTGAGGAACACTTTTGACAGTTGAGCTTCAGAAATAAGAAACCAGCAACCTTGGCAATATGCATTGCCTGGTTGCCAGGCTCAGCAGAAAAAAACAAATTGGGCTGTCAACACATCGGCACCTTCGGCACATTCCGAAAACTTTGCAAAGCTTGTAGACACACTCAAAAAACTAACACAGGAGAAATATGTGCTCAGCGATCCACCCCTTGGTGAAATCATTGTTTCTCCAATACAAAGCCTTACAGTTTAGCAATTGTAGATCAATATAAAAGAGAGTTGTTTTACTGTTACTCTAAGGTAGAACAGTATAAAATAATATTGGTAACTATTGTAAATTGATAATTCAAAATATATTTGATATTGCTTACGATATTTATTTTTTATTCTTTGTTTTTATTTTATGAAAGGTTCAAATAAGACATTAGTATTTTTCGGACACGTTGCTTTAAGCAATCCCGTTTGCTGCTTATAATTAGCCAACAGTTTTGCATACTTTGCGTCGTTGCCTCCATCGTCTGAATCAGAATTGTCTGTAGAATAGATGGAATCAGTCATTGTCTGAAATGATGCTCTACAGGGTGCGGCAGAAGATAATGCGAAAATTTGTTCTATTTTTTTCAAATCCCATTTTCAACTAATTCAAGCAATAATATCAACATTTTCGAGTGCAGTTATCTTTATCAAGTCCTTTTAAACAAATTTATTCAATGTGTCCTCCATTCCTATTAATAACATCCTCAAACCGACGCTGGAAGCCAGAGCATGCCTTTCGGACGTAGTCCTCCGACATTGACTGCCATGTGCGTGTTATGGTTGGTTCAGGGTTTTCACACTAGGGTGTGATCTTTTGCAGGATCGTGCTTCAACATATGCCCAAATCGAATAATCCAACGGATTAAGATCTGGACTGCTAGGAGGCCACAAATCCTTCGGCCAAAACTTCATGTTATCGTTCAACCATTGTTGGGTTCGATTGGACGTGTGACACGGCGCTCCATCCTGCTGTAGGACAACGTTTTGGTCCTCGGAGAAGTTGGCCTTCGCCCAGGGAAGCACTTGGTCTTTTAAAATACCGATATACACTTCGGTATTGATTTTAACTCCAGCATCAATGAAAACAGGCGGGATTTTCAAACCGTTGGACGCCACCAAGCCAAACATCATGACACCAGCCGGATGTTTGGTTTGAAATTTAAATTTCACTTTTTCCGGAACGTTCTCCATTTTCTGCGGTGAAATGAACCGGTCCGGAAAGGAAAGCAATCTCTTGGAACGAGTCACTCGTAGTTCCTTGACCCGGTCATGCATGCAGGTCTTTTTTGATGATTCTCCGCATGGATTTCTCCGAAATAGCAAGTTTTCTCATGGAACGCACCGGGTTGCGAGCAATTTTTGCACGGACCGATTTGATCACGTTCGGCGTGCGTGCAAAGCGCAAACGTCCGCTTCCCGGCTTCCGCTGCTTAGGACCATCCTGCAGGGACTTTGTTATGCGGTAAACTGTTGCTAAATGGCACCCTATCACCTTGGCAATCTCTTTCGGCTTCTTTTGGGCGAGCAACAAACTGGTGATCACTTCTTTCACGAACATTTTGACGAATTTGCAATAAAAAAATTGAATGTTTGGATGCAGCGCTTGAAAGTAAACATAAACAAATACACTTTTAACAGAAATAAGTCACTAGCTACACGAATTAACCCAATACTCAAGTTTGAACATTTTCGCATTATTTTCTGCCGCACCCTGTATAACGTGATGACTGAGTTGGTGACACCGGTGACGCCGTGAGTGAAACCGGTGATGGGGACTTGCTGATGCGTTGGCACATGGACGGGTATCTGCTGTTCCTTCTTTTTTGCTCAAATTCAGCGGACCATCCTCGTAAAAATGAACCGATCCAAAGCTTTCTGGCTGATCCACGGCGACAAAAACATGACCGCTGCTGCTGTAGTTTTCGGAACGGTTTTTGCTCTAACAGACTTTAGCTAAATGGTAAAACAAAATAACTAAATAGTTCGTAGCCATAAATTCCAAAATACGGAAAGTGAGGTTAGATGCCCTTGCATTAGCTATCGCATTGGCATTATTAATCTATCGTGCTGATGCTGTGGATGGCCAGAAAGATTCATCTAAAATTAATAATAAATTGTACAAAACTATAAAATGTGTTTAACATAAACAGCTATCTGTATCGGAGTTGTCTTACCAGTTTTCGCGGTTTTGGAAACTTTTGCTCTTGTTTTGAGAGGCATTTTAACCGCACATTGAACACTCGCACTTAAACCATCGGTTGGCATACAGAAATGCCGACGAGCTGCAGGACAACACGGCAGAAACTTAAAGAATAAGTTTCAGATTTTATGTAAGGGATATGGATCTTGTTTTCATATTATCGGATATGAATAGTTCAATTTGTATCGCAAATAGGAAACATTGCATGTACAATTCAAATTCTTAAATCAAATAAAAGCTACAAATACTGGGACAAACTGTAATAAAACAGCATAATAATATAGATACATTAGAACCGAATCTCAATTCGCCATGTTTAGAAGTTGATCTGTTGCGTTATTTTTTACATTCAATTTGTGCACGATCGTTGAACTTTACTCAAAAATGATTTGAATACAACTCATAAATTTGAATATAACTCATAGTTCCTAAAAAAAAATAGTAAATTTAGTTTAGAGCGTTGACAAATCATCACCACGGATTGGATTCAAGTCGATGTTGACCATTAATTTGTCAACTAGTATAATCAACAAATGATTAGTTTATACTTTAATTGTTATGTTATGTATTCTCCGTGCGTGGAGTAACGAGTATGATGTAGAAGGAGATGTTCGCTCATCACCATGAGGCATCAAGAGTGGACATTAATGTTTTTGTTAGAATGAAAGATATGAAGAGAAAGTGTTGAAAGTTCCGTCAGTGTACGGCAGGTTGGTAATAGAACAGATGTTTTTGAAACTGAGCGAAAGGGCATGTGTACAGTGGTACTCGAACCAAAGACGTCATCTTTTGCCTAACATCCCACTGCGAGGTAGGTCGAGGCACGGACAAATCCGCTACCTCAACAGGCAAAAGAAGACGTTTGGAAGGCGCCCATGTACCACTGATGGCTTGTGATAGTTATTCATGCGAGGGGAACTCTCTCCTTTTTGGGTTTGTTTTGATTCGCAACGTCTGAGAAAATTGATTATTTGTTTTTAGTAACTGTTACTTTAAATATTGTTGAGTTTTTTTTAACCAAATTCAACTCATGTTTGAGTAGATCTCAAAAACCAGCTTAAGTGGTTATTGAGATAAATTACCTTATGTAGATAAGTAACTTAGGGAACGTCCATTAATTTTGTCACGCAAAACGTGACTTTTTATAATACCGCCCCCCCCCACACTTTCACGTTTTTTGTATGGACTATAAAATTTGTTTGTATGGATTGTCACGTTTTCCCAACCCCCCCCCCTCCCCTCCCACCTCACTGAGTGACATAATTAATGGACCTTTCGTTATAAGTGAACTGTTTAAAAATTAATTAACAGAAAATAAAGGAATTATTACACGATATTAGCAAAATATCAACTATAGCATTCAACTGAATACTTTTAATCATATTAATACTTACTTGGACTATAACCACATACCTACAATTGAGACGATCCGCAATTTTTTTGTACCACAACAATAAAATACTCATACAATACATTTCCATTACTCTGTTACAATAAGAAACATTGTATATCTATAGTATATACAGTTTATAGTTGACATGTGTTAAAAAGAGTACAATACAAAAACAATACCTTTAATTGTATAGAATCAATTTAATTGTATTTTTATGATTTCCACTATAGAACGTATGTTTTATTTTTATTTGGGATGTTTTTTCAAGCCACAAAGTATGCAATTTGGTTTTTGGAAATTTATCTAGACCACCATTTGAAAAGGGCTTAAGTTTTTTGATCGTTTTTTTTTAAATCAACATAGCTCGAAAAGAAAAACACTAACAAAAAAGTGATGTATGAGTGACTTTTAGAAAATCGTCCATACTTTTATGAAAAAAATTTTACAAATCGTAAAATCGATTCTAACACAATTTGCAAAACATGGCTATCTTAGAATTGGGCGAAATTTTTCTTTAATATAGGCAATATAATTGTCTAAAAGTGCATAGGCAATATAATTGTCTAAAAATTGCAAGTTGGGCACTTTTAAGGGAAAAAAGTTTATTTAACAACAAATTTTTCATGTCCAATTTTTTAATTTAAAATTAAATTAAAATGACAATTTTGATTTTTTAAGGTCTTGGAATGTCTGAAAAATCAAGGCTGCTATTTGGAAATGGCTGATTTTTAAATTATTAGTTTTAAATCAGGTGCTTGATCCTGTTTATTACCAAACCATTGAAGCTTATTATAAGAAGGGCAATGAATTGGAAAACAACAGCTTTATCATATTATCTGAAGTATTGACCCAAGACTCAATAGCAGTTCAGTTGTTATCAAAATTGCTAGATTTCATTAAACAAAATTCAATATATTGTTAAAAAATTATTTTCATGTCAGATGGAGCAGCGGCCCATTATAAGAACAAAACGAACTTTGCCAGCGTAGGTAAGTTCAAGTCCATATATGGATTGGAACGTCTCATGGGAAAGGTCCATGTAATGCTATTGGTGGTAAGGCCTGTACTCGAAAAAAATGCACCAGACAAAAGTGTTCGCCAAAAATTTATTTTAAGTCGGATTTTCTTGAAACTTTTAGGGAATTAATCAATACATATGGATTATGTTTTAGCATTACTACTTTATATAATTTCTTTTCCATCGCTGAATGCCCGCACCTTTCCCTTAAGACCCCTCATTACATTTTGTGCAATGGTGGAGCCGACCTTTTCGGTCACTTTCATCCATTCTTTCTTCAACTCCAGCTCGTTCTTAAACACTTTGGACGATTTTAGAGCTTTGGCCTTCATTATGGCCTAAAATTTTTCCACCGGACGAATCTCTGGTGAATTTGGGGGGCTGGCGGTTTTTGGTACAAAAACAACGTTATTGTCTCTGTACCAATCCAACATCGATCGCGCCTAATGGCATGATGCCAGGTCCGTCCAAAATAATGCTTCGCCTCAGTTGGACCGTAGAAAGGGCAACAGATGCTTCTGGAGACACTCGGTGCGGTAAATTTTGCTGTTGATGGTACCCGTTGTGCTGTATGGTTTACTCAGTTAACCGCATTGGCATATGGCCTGCCAGAGCAAGTTTTTTTTGGCGAACATGTCTACTTTCTTCTGCCTTATGTCTTCCGGAACATCAAACCGGGATTTGATAAAGTAGAACTCCAGCCCCGGTATTTGCTTTGCGTCTACCTTGACGTAGGTTTCGTCATCCATAACGACACACATGTAAAAAATTCACTCCAATCTAGTTATACCCAGATTTTCATCAATTTTTACCCACGGACAAAAAAGTTACACACGGATAAAAATGGTGCATTTTTTTCGAGTACAGGCCATAATCTCCAGCGAATGACAAAAATTTACGCCATATTGCTTGTTGACAAAGTGAAAGGCGTAATTAAATTCAAAACATTAACATGGCGTAAAGTAGGAGGCGATACTGACAAAAAATCAAAACAACGGTGAAAAGTGAAAGGCGATACTGATACAATAATCAAAACAACGGCGAAACCAAAATCAAAATAAAAACAATGGCGAGTAGTATAGGGCGATACTCTTATTTCCAGTTCTTGTGGGGCCAACATTGAAAATGGCGTAATCAAACATCCTAGTATTGACAGGCGAATTTAAAAAATGTGCAAATTTCAATGAATAACAAACGAATTCCATCATTCCACCATTCCATATATGAATCAGAAGCTAGCTTTGTTTTCTGTCTGTTTGCTGGATGGTATTTTAATTTATTCGTTATTTTGTAAATTACTGTTTGAAATTCTACTTGCAATATTACAATCATCATTTCCCTTTTGTTTAAATTCTCCATGTTCGCACTAATCTCAAATTGCTCCGGATATAAGTATTACACAACTGAATTTCTGCTTCATATCAGTTGAACAGTATGCAAAAATGTCAGAAGATCTTGAGGTGTTCTATAGCCACGTATAGACAATACCTGTTCCAAAGAAATTCACTTTGTATGTGAAAGATTTATAAAATAAATATATGAAGCTATGTTAGTTATCAATACGTTAAGATGTACCTGTAAAAAATAAATATAATAAAACCCTTACCGAGCTAAAAACCTACGAGTTTTCACTGACATAAACAGTATTTCGAAAATTCACATGACGTCATATTTGAATCGTCTTCAAATGGATATGCATCAAGTTTTATCAAATTATCTAATTTTCTAATTTGATAATACTCAATGCATATCCATTTAAAGACGATTCAAATATGACCTCTGCTATTTTTTTAGATTTCCCAGTCCCCCTCTATCACAATTTTCCCCGTACTTTTTACACATTCTGTATCAAATCTTGACTTTTCGTACACTTTTGGTTCTGTTTTACTGATGTCAAGGAAAATTTAATGTGTTTGACCCTTCTCACATGTTAGTCTAGATGATTATTGTTTTTACCAAATGTTCAATACATTCAATTCTTTATGACTACTAAAGACTAATTTTATTGAATTCTCTAAGGGTGTTGAAGACTATAACTATTACACTATTACACGAGTTTGCGTGATACACTGTAAAAATTGGACATGAAAAAGTTGTTGTAAGCAAAGTTTTTTTTCCTTACAATGTATGGCGAACTTTTGAAAAATTATATTGCCTTTATTTTAAAAAAAATCGTCCATTTCTAAGATAGCAATTTTTGCAAATTTACTTTAAATTTTATAAAAAAAAATTTCAGCGTGTAAGAATTTATTTTACAATTTTCGATTGTTTTTCATAAAAGTTTAGACAATTTTCTAAAACTCGTCCATACATCACGTTTATGTAAATCATTTTCTTTTTGAGTTACGTTGATCTAAAAAAAAATCGATAAAAAAAACTTAAGCCCTTTTCAAATGGAAGTCTGGATAAATTTTGAAAAAACGAAGTATGCAAAGTTGCTTGAAAAAACATGGTCTACACACCCACAAAGTTTCATCTGATTCTGAGAGGGTGCTGCCAATCACGAAGATGAGTTGACGTGAAATTCGTCAGTTGAAAAAATCCAAGCAGGCACAGGCATTCCATCAGTCCCGGGCAAGTCCTTTCCCGTTAGGCCGCCATTTATTTGCATATGCAAATATCGCACGTCGATACTATCGGAAGGCAGCCACGGCAGGTTGATGCACCGTCGGTCGTCATGTGTTCCGCCGCCGTTGGGGACACAATGATCGCTGTCGTTCCAAATGGGAGATGCAATTTAAGTCGCACCTAGTACTTTACAGTCTCCCTCCATCTTCCAGCGGGCGTGAGATTTATGCACCGTGCAATATGCAATCATTTCTGCTCTTACCCTCTATATGGTGCCGGTTCGGTTCGGTGTTCGGTTGCTTCGGGGAAAGGCAAATAGTATAGAACATGTCTCACCCACTTTTATGAGGTCTCCACCGAAGAGGTGGTATTCCATTGAAGTTGGTCGTGGAACGAAGCTCAAAGAAAACTCAAATACAAAAGACAAATTCCGGCATCCATAGCTTCGGATGATGAAATCGTCAAACGTGAAGGATGGGGAAGTGAGTTGCCGACAAGTGTCGGAATCAACACAAACAAGGAACTTTGCGGTGGGGGATGATGAGTCTCTCATAACGATTCAACGTGTTCGTAAATTTTACCACATTGGCGGAAACGAAAGAACAAAGCACCAAGACGAGAGGTGTGAAGTACGTGCTGATCATCAAAAGGAGCGAAGTGTCATTAAAAAGTGACACCGCACTGGCTGTTCATCGTCCTCATCAAGATCTCAGGGTGATTTTTTCTCTCTTTATTATTATAAGGATGTTCGCTTATCACATTGGAGATTTTAATTAGTTTGTGTCAACTGGCGGAGAAGGTGGGTGTTTTTGAAGAAGAATTGATATTGATTCTTGGATGTGAGCTGGGAGTTTGTCGAGTTTGTAGAATTTGTTTTATGATATCTTGCACCACCGACATTCTGCTGATTCTACATTTTGATAGTAACTTTTTTGGATTTCAGTCAAACACGGTTTATCACGCATTGTGTGGAGGAAGTTTCTTGGAAATATTGCGATTGGTTTGTGAAGTACGGACAACGAAATATTTTTCCCGGAAGCAGCGTGCTCACCTTTACAAGAATATTGGGATTGGAATACAACAGTGAATTTTCGATTTCATATTGGAAGAACCCAAGGAGCTGGCGAGAATTCATTTTGCTTTAGCCAACATCTCTAACATCCAAACATCAACAGATTCATTATTTGTAAACAATACTGCCACTCGTGCCCGTAGGAGCAAACGTCAGACGGGCCTTAACGGGTGTCCACTAAAAAATGAGAATGATTTCAATACTTTTCCATCAGAACAAAAACGGCCGCATAGAAATGTCACTTTAGATGAATGAATCGTTGCACTCTCCAGAAAATTTTCATACACTCTTATTTCACTCTAACATGTTCAGTCGTGTTCAGCATGCCGTCGAAACAGGAAGAACTGCGCGCGCGCGTTGTACAATTCTTTCAAGCGAACGAAGATCGTGGAAAAAAATACACGGTGGACCATTTTTGTCGTGAAAAAGTTCCGGTATCCACCGTATACCGTATCCTGGCATGCATGAGAGTAACCCGGAAGAAAGGTTGCGGCCGTCCAGCGAAAATAATGAATGAGAAAACGCTCCGCTCGCTGCGCAGCATGTTCAACAACAAGGATTCGGTAAGTCAACGGGAAGCAGCCCGAAAGTTCCATTGTTCGAAGTCACTCATCTGCAAGACGCTAAAGAAAGAAGGAATAGTGTGTAGAAAGAAAACCAGATCCCCAGAGTACACAGATGAGCAGATTCAAACCGTGAAATCCCAATGCCGCTGGATGACTCGGAATTACGGCGGAAAATCTTTCGTTCTGGACGACGAAAGCTACTTTCCTCTTTCGAAGTCTCAGATACCGGGAAACGACCGATTCTACACTAAGGACAAATCTACTACTCCTCCAAAAGTAATGTATAAGTTCAAGCACAAATTTGAATCGAAGGTTATGTTATACATCGTAATATCCGATAAGGGTATTTCGAAGCCGTGGTTCAAACCAAGCGGTTTGGCCATCAACCAGGAGGTGTACCAAAGAGAGTGTTTGCAGAAAATACGCATCCCATTTCTTAAACAACATCACTCGGATGGCAAATACGTGTTTTGGCCGGACAAGGCATCATCGCACTACGCAAAAAAAACGCTAACGTTTTTGGAGAGCCAAAATATACCATATGTCCCAAAAGACCGGAATCCGACAAATTTGCCACAGTGCCGTCCTATCGAGGATTTCTTCGGTCTTTTGAGCTCCATGGTATACAAGGATAATTGGAAGGCCAAGAACACCAAGCAACTTACCAACAGGATCAAAAGCTGCATCCGAAAAATCGATGTGGCTGCCGTCCAACGGTCATGTTCCAGCATAACGACTAAGCTGCGCCGCACGGCGGACCACGGACCATATGACAATATTCACTAAACTTAGTTTGAAGATTTAAGTTGACCCTTTTAATAAAATAAATCAGTTTGAACAAAACTTCACTGGTATTTTTTTCCTGACCCATTCTTTTCGTTCTCATTTTTTAGTGGACACCCGTTATTCAAATAAGGCCCGTGATATGTTGCAAACTGTCAAACGCTAGTAACAAGGATAGGGTTGCCAGGCCCCTGGAAGAACCACGTGCTGTTTTCGAATGAACTCTAGCTGACCCTACATTCAACTCGAGCTTCATCAGACTAAGGCATGTACTCGAAAGAAATGCACCAATTTTATCCGTGTGTAATTTTTTTGTCCGTGGGTAAAAATTAATGAAAATCTGGGTTGGAGTAAATTGTTTACATGTACAAAATAACAATCGGTTGAGTGGTTATTGAGATGTCATCGAAACAAGAAGCAATTCGCCGGAGAATTTTGCGCGTCGTCATGGAACATCCGACTGCGACCATGAGACGGATCGGAAGACACCTGGGAATCACCCACACAACTGTGTCTCGGGTTGTGAAATCGTTTAAGCAGTCCCAGACGACCAAGCGGCGGGCTGGAAGTGGAAGAAAATCTAATCAAGAATGTGGACAAATTTGTCAAAAAATACTAGCTCTGGCAGGCTTTAACCTGAGTAAACCATACATCACAACGGGTACTATCAACAGCGAAATTTACCGCACCGAGTGCCTCCAGAAGCGTCTGTTACCCTTCCTGCGGTCCCACGGAGGTGAGACATTATTTTGACTGGACCTGCCATCATGCCATTACGCACGATCGACGTTGGATTGGTACAGAGACAATAACGTGGTTTTTGTACCAAAAACGGCCAACCCCCCAAATTCACCAGAGGTTCGTCCGGTGGAAAGATTTTGGGCCATTAAGAAGGCCAAAGTTCGAAAGACGTCCAAGGTGTTTAAGAACGAGCTGGAGTTGAAGAAAGAATGGATGAAAGTGACCAAAAAGGTCGGCTCCACCATTGCACAAAATGTAATGAGCGGTCTTAAGGGAAAGGTGCGGGATTTCAGCGATAGAAAGAAAATTGAATAAAGTAATTATGCCGAAACATAATCCATATGTATTAATTAATTCCCTGAAAGTTTCAAGAAAATTCGACTTAAGATAAATTTTTGGCCAACACTTTTGTCTGGTGCATTTTTTTTTTTCGAGTACAGGCCTTATTTATGATTTGTTTAATATCATAAGAAGCAAATTTTTAGAATGATATTCTGCACAATCTTTAATATAACGTGCCTGCTTCGTGTTCCAACTGGGTCTTCTGGAAACCACATGGAACGTACTGTCGACAATGTCCACGTCGGCAGCTTAGCAGATAAACTGACCGAATTTATTGAAAATCGAACCCAGGAAGCAAGACAGATGTTTACCTGGTCAAAATCTTTTGCGTGTTTCAAAAAAGTCCGATAACGAACCTGATAATTACACACAGGTTTACGAAAAGCCAAGCGCTACGAAACCATCAACACTATCAAACTGTTTTCTTCATATCAAATGCGCTGCAAACAGGTCGTCCGCATCAAGATCACTGTATGCATTCAACGCATAATATGAGCCTGGAGGTTCTGGCAGGATTAAAACCAGTACAGAACCGCTTCTGGGAGCTTCCATCTAGAATACTGATCAAGTGTGGAATCAGTAACAACCTTGTGATTGAAAACTTCGAAGAAATGCTCGAATTGAGTACCCAGTATAGATTTTTACAAATGTATATTAACTTTATGTCGTCCGATATTAAGCACTGGTTTCGATGTCTACAATGAATACTCATCTACCTTACGGAGACTTCAGGAACCAGCAACCGATTTCGCCGTGAAAACTAGGCCAAGGTCCATTCCACCATTGATCCCACTAGACAGCAATGACCAAGGGATGGATCGCTCAGCACACTTTTCTGCTGTGGTATTTTTTTTTTTTTTGAGTGTGTCAACAAGCGTTGCAATGTTCTGGATGTTCCCATAATGTGCCGAAAGTGCCGATTTGTTGACAGCCCAAATTGTTATTTTCTGCTGAGCCTAACAACCATATTGGCATAGTTGCTGGTTTCATATTTCTAAACTATATAAACTATTATTAAAATATTTCATGGGAATGGGAGGGACCATCACGGCACCCGATTGAAGCACTCTGGATGGGGAGAGTGGGAATGCCAACTCTCCATTGCTAACAGTTTATGAAAAGAGGGCGGGCTCTTCTTCCCGCCCATTGGGGCATCCTCATGTTAGATAGCTTGCTCTTTTGAATTGTTCAATCTTGTTGTTGGAAGGAGATTCTTTATATCCCAATTCCTTTTTTAAAACAATGGCATGATTAAGATAACCAGTGGTTATTAAAGCTTGATCAAATCTAACTGAGAGCAGAGCCCATTGCTGTCGGACTTAGTTTCCGCGCTACAATGGGTGGTAGTACATATTATAAATCATACAATATGTATTTTACAAATGAAAAATGAATGCTATGATTTGGTTGATTTGTTTTGCTGTAATCTCATCTTGTTTGAGTGACACTTATTGTGAGACACTTTGTAGAAGTACTTTAGAGAGAAAAAACCACAGTTCTAAGATTAATTTCAAAAGCTCATCATTTTACCAATGTTAGGATCACAAAAGAAATAGTATTCAAACGAGAAAATAAAATTTACTTCTAACGACTGTTCCAGAAAGTATAAGCACACCTTATTTTTGGTTTGGTTCGAAAAAATCGAGCTGTCAAATTAGCACCACACGCAGCACCAAGTTTTCGGCTTCACGATTGTTGTTCGTGGATGACAGCCGCTTCACTCCTGTGATGTAGGTGCGGAACCGGTTATGATGACATCGCTCACGCAGTTTGTCATTTGCCGGATAATGATGCCTCCAGAGTACGACTATTGGATACCCTAGTGGCCCGAGGTAGACAACCCTTTCGCAAGGTAAGAGATAGCCACGAGTAGTTGGCACTCCACTTTTACTAAAATCGAAAAATAAAACATTGTTAACAATGTTATATCACAGTGAATATCGGCTCCGTAAAGTGTTACACACACCTGGGCCTAGCAAATAAACAAACTTATTAACTAAAAAGCTCTACACACTTAGAATTATATGCCGAGTCTCGGCTTTCTGAAACCGAGAACCGCACAGCCGACCTCTCGGTTTCGATCTCGGCTTTATTATGTTAACTGATACTCTCGGTTTAGGTTAAACTGGAAACTCATTTAGTTAGCTGGGAATCCCGGCATGAGCAAACTGATTTATCGGTTAAAAATCAAAACAAACAAAAGTGAGGGTTGCGATATTTCGGTTAAATTGTATGTAATTCCACGAAATTTTGGATCAGATTTTCATCAAAATATTGAATATTTCATGCCTATAGGCAATGCCCTGCAAAAAAGGTGTTTGAGTCGAATTCGGCTGGTACAAAAAAGCGTGGAGCACAGCACATGGTTCAGTTTTGAACCGCTTCCTTCGCAAGTCCTTGTAGGCTATCCGGTAGCCTTTTTTTTCGGTTATTCCTACAGATTTATCGTCCTTTCTAACAGGTGGCAACTACAATTTTGGAATGTTTCCGAGGCCCCTACACGCTAACAAAAAAGTACACAAAATTAACTTTTTTTCACCCATCTCGCATGTTTTGTGCATTAAGTTAAAATTAGGTATAAGATGAAGACTCAATTTTGGGTGATAACATTTCATATACCAATGGGTAAAATTTACCTAATGTTTGGTACTAACATTTCAAGTGCCAGAGGGTAAAATTTAGCTATTGATTTACCGAATTAATTGGGTCACATTTTCTTATCCGTTAGAATGGAAAAGGTAAATACAGATACCTAATGATATTTTTTTCGAACAGAGTATTAGAACACACGGACAAATAGTTAAATCGATCATTTTTATTGGTCAATATCGGTACAATAAAACAATAAAACAGCTCATTATTTCCACATATATGCGTTGGCAATCCATATGTAATAGCGTTGCTAACAGTGCTGCCATTTCGTGGATTTGGATAACCGGATAACCGAAAAGAACCACGACGAGCAAATAATGCGTCCGCAGTCCACCAGGCTAACAATTAAATGACAATCGTCAACACCGCCGACGGGTGCTACGATTTTCAGCCAAAATTAAGTTAACTAGAAATCAGAAGAAAAATTAGTATTTTCCATTTAATTCCAACTAACTTTACTTATCTTGACAGATACGCGTATTTCGTCTACAATGTGCAGACTTCTTTAGTGTCTCGTACTAATAATTCGACGAAATAGCTCAAACTATCTAGGAATCAAAATTAAGTTGAAAATAATCAACCGTTCATTGAGCGAAGAAAACGGGATGGTTGAGAAGCTTCAACTGAAAATTGAGTTGTTTTGGTCTTCAAATTAAAACATAAACAAAATAGGTTTGAAATACCAGTTTAATGGTCCTCGTAAAATTTTCTAACATTGTTGATAATATAGATATATAAGCAAATAACGAATGACGATGTTGTAGTTCGTGACGTACACAAACCTGCCTATTAAAAATTTGAAATTGGATAAACATTGAACACAAAAAAAACTTAAATTTGAATATATCTATTATTTCTGACTAGATGGGTGAATTCTATCTACATCAATTTTTTAATACACTGGTAACTGGTAACCGCACATGACAGAACTTAACGATGAGTTTTTTTTCACTTAATTTTGGGTACTTTTTTCTTAGCGTGTATACTCAACAACTAACGAGCTCAGAGAGAAATGAGAGTATGTATGCCTTAGTTTTCTCTCTCCTTTAGTTTTGTTTTTTCGATGAACTTTCCAAAGAGGAACTAAAGGGCTCCAAGTCTGCCCACGGAACTGATTATTTATAGTAATAAAAAAAAATTATGGCCAATTATCGAAATTCATCCAAAATTGTTTCACTTAACGATTTGTTTGGAAATGCCTTTGGATCATAAAAATACATTAAAAGTGCTAGCCAACACAAATGTTAACTTTTTGATATCGATGGGAAATGTACACTTACTAAGCACAAGAAATAATTGCTATTTTAATTATTTCACCACTTTCGAACAATGAAACCTGGAAGAGCTAGATCGAATGAGTGTATTCACTCCAAAAGCAAATGAAAATTGAAGAATAGTAAAAAAATGAGGTTAGCACTTGTTAGCGCGATCGTATTGTCGCTATGAATGTCAAAAGTGGCGCTGTTCCATCTTACAAGCCTTTCCTCTACCGATATCATTTGGATAAGGGTACTGCAATACACTTCCAGATTTGGAAATCTAAAATTTACAAACCAGGCACGTTTTTAGTATTATTTCAAAGTAAATTTTTTTTATACATTTATTATCAGATTGATCTCACCAATGGCCGCCTCCAAAATAACACGAGCTTGTTCATTCGTAAAAATGGAAATTTTCGACGTTGATTCATAATCTCCAGTATATTTTGTCATCAAATGAAGCAGAATTAAATTCAACACTGATCTTCTGAATATTGCAATATTGTCGGAGTAATAGTTTAGACGCTATTTATAAGTATTAATAATTTTTTGCGTTTTTTTTAGGTTTGTAAAAAAATAAAAATGATAAACATATGATTAATACCAAAATAACGTCAACAAAACAATATATTGCATTTGTAGCTTAAAGCCAAAGTAAAAATGAAGAAAATAAGGACTTAATGGTGAAAATCGGTTGAAAAATGAGGAAGGTATGCTGGTTTTTGGAAAAAGTGCAGAAATGTGGAAAAAACAGAAGAAATACGCCCATCTCCCCCCCCCCCCTCTCTCTCTCTCTCTCTCTCTCTCTCTCTCTCTCTCTCTCTCACACACACACACACACACACACACACCGGTGTAGACAGGTCATTGTTCTAGAATTTCTTTAAAACTTTTCAAATTTTATTATTCACGACGGAAACATAAACTTCTGATTTTCGCTTTGCTTTGCAAACGCGACCCTGAACTTTTCGAGGCGCTCCCTGAGAGTCACTACGAGTAGAAAACTGAAAATGTAAATCTGGGCCTTTTTATTTTCGGTAGAGTTTATCTTACTTAAATTCACTACGTTTCAAAAGAAGATATGAAACTGAGCAACTCCAACTCGGTTTTGGGTACTCTTGAACGAGCGTGTATTTTTCAACGAAAAAAGAAACCAACAAAGACAATCTGTTATTGTTACTTTCTTCGCTACAAAACGGTCCATAATAACCAATTCTGACACACATCTCGGTCATTTTCTTCGAAAAGAAAACTGCCTTTAATTATCACCTCCGAACCACCACCCAGCCCGGCAATTCTTTTCACCTCGACCGATGTAAATAAAAACAAAAACCGAAAACAAAAGACTCGCGGCCAACTTTCCCAGGTGCTAAAGTTGTTCTTATCCGTGCACTTGTTATTGCCCACCTTCCATTTTCAGGGCAGCACGCGCGCTGCTGGGCGGTTGAGTGGCATGTTCTTTTCGGCGGAGTGGGTTGGACCGAAATTATCACAACACCAGCAGAGCGGAAACTAGGTGGCAATAGAACTGTTCCATCGCATTTTGTGTGTGATTGAAATATGTTTTTTTTCTTCGAGTTTCGAACGAATTGGGCCAGACCTATTACGAGAAACTTGCTCCTGGAATCATACTTTTCCTTCACGTATGTAATTAACCCATTTTCAGCGCAATCACGAAATCCAGGGGAAAACAAGCTCGCTTCCTGTCGGAGTTTTTGGTTGTTGTTAATGAGCGCCCCACCCCCTTCTTCATCGTGGGTGGAGGATCTAGTTAGCCCTGATAGTTGATTGCGGGGAAAAAAAAAAGTTGGAAGCGCCATTGTTTTTCCGGAAACATTCAACCGTCATCGGGACACGGAAATTGAGTGCTAAGTGAAATCGGAAATTGATCCCTTAACGAACAACCTGCCCGTCGAGATTGATTACGGCAAGAAGTTTGTTCCGAACTGTTCGTTTGGTTCCGGAAAGTACACATGCGAGGCGATTTGAGCGCTGATTGTGCGGTAGAACCCTCAAGGAAAACAAGCGAACGGGAAGAAATCCGACGTGTTGGAAGAACATCAACCTAAAACGCACGCAATTAAAGTACGTTTCTCATTAAAACCGTTCCTCCGAAGCACATAAATGCCTTTTAAGCTCCTCCCTTTCGCAAAACGTCGGTCGGCGTTTCATGTATGTTGCGATGTTTTGAGGGGATTGTAGGGTTTGTGAAGCATCGCATGGCCTTCGACGGAAGGTGGATGTCAGTTTGACCTCAAGGGTCCTTGCATTTCGTTGATCTCGGACGGCAGTTCGGTTTAGCAAATTTGAAGAGAAAAGACTATAAAACGGTAATGATGATGGAAAGTGGCTTGGAACTAGTAGGAGGTACTCGAGGCTGAAAGCATGATAATTCAAAAACACTCCATAAAAATCAAAAAGCAAATGAACACTGCTAATTTACGATCCTGTTTTATTAAGACAAGGCAAAACCTACTTTCATTCACGTGGAAAAGTTTGAGTTATTTCAACAGTCGTCTTTTGCAAAAAGAAAAACATCTTCGTTTTGAAAAACTTTGCTTAAATAATGGGGTATAACTAAAAAGAGAATGATTTTAACTCTCTCATACCAAACCACAAACGTGCACGGTCACAAGCCATTTTAACTCAGTTTCGAGTCGTTTTTGACTTTCCTTTCGTCAAAAGTGGAGTTACTCAAAATTGAGTAAATGTAACGGGGATTGACAAGTCGACAAATCAAAAACAACGACTCAAATCAGATAGATGTTTTCGAGTTTGTTGACTTGCTCAATCCAGTTACATTTACTCAAATGTTTCACTTTTGACGAAAATGAGTCAAAACACCACAAACCTGAGTTAAAATTGCTGGCCGTGTGCACAGAGAAAAGAGATTATATGCATCAATGCTCTCTGTCTCCCCAACATAATCGGATGTTTTGTGTTGTTCAAACTTGTTCAGTTTTGTTCAAAATGCCTTCGTAGTAAGAAGCATTACGCGCGAGTGGATTATAGTTCTATCAAACGATCATAAATTACGGAAAAAGTTCACTGTGAACCATTTTAAAATGTTCCGAGAATGTTCCAGTTTCAACCATCTATTGTATCCTGGCATCCTCATAAATAGCTCGTAGGAGTGGTAGTTGGAGACCGGCTGAACATGGACAATGGACAAGAAACGACTGTCCGATAGCTGCCATAGTGCTTTTAACAACAAGAATTCGATTAAGTCAATCTGATGCCGCAAAAGTTCAAGACTACGCAACTTTACATCCTGCAAGACGTTGAAGTAGATAGAAATATTCTGCCACAAGAAATCGAGAGCACCAGAATACGCAGAGCAACAGATAGCAACCGATCCCTACGCCGCTGGATGACCCGGAATTACGCCGGAAAATGTTTCGTTTTGAATGATGAAAGCTACTTCCCTCTTAAAACCCACACCCCGGAAACGATCGATATTATTCAGATAAAATTTCCACTGCATCTCCGAACGTGAAGTATAGGCAAGAAAGAATGCTAAGATGGAACAGTTGGTACAAAAACAATTTCATTTTAGTGTCTTCTTCAAAATTGAAAACAGTGCCTTTCGAATGAGCACTCCACAGTTGTTGCAGACAGAGACCAAAGTCCGTTGAAAACAAGGTAAAGTATATTGCTAGCTGCCATAATATTCTCACACACACGCTCATTCGAGCTTGACGTTGAGGATTGAATTTTACCTTATTTTATATATATTTAAAACGTCGAATGCTGAGTAATTGTATTTTATGAATTTGATTAATTGTTATTAAAAACGTAAGAAAACTGCACCACACTCAATTTTGCTGCATAGCTACATAGTATTTATTTCAATAATATGAAATGGGTCGGATATACGTCTTTCTAAATTTGCGTTAAGTTAAAGTTAATTTAAAATCTAAATCGTATCGAAATTTAATAACCAATGGCGACATGAAGCAGATATAGCAGCCACTGTAGATCCTGGAACGTATCTTAAAAAAATAAAGCTGTTCTATCTTGACGGGGATTTGTTGATTTCTAATAGTATATTGCATTACGAGATAAATCAAGCATTTTCGAAACTTTTTCTGGCAGGACAAGACCATGAAAAATTTGTTGATAAAATGCCTTTTATACAATGCGGATAAATTTATTGGTGTTGAAAATACACACACACACACACACACACGCGTACACACACACACACACACACTACTGCACACACACACACGCACACACACGCACCTTCGTGGGGACGTTTCATCACGCCTTGGTTTTCTCAAGTAACCACAAGCATTATATTATTGCGCTTTTTCAACCCTAAATCAACACCAGTAATGCGGGATCGCATCAATTCAACAGTTGTCAGGTCATGAAGCGGTAGATTTAAGCTTTTTAGAACACAGGGATGCATTACCAATGCCGTAATGATACTTTAGTAATGTCATATTGGCATAATAAAAGATATAGCAGTAGTTCGATCGTCAGTGAGCGCCCCTTTTCAGCTTTACCTAATCTTTAATGGTGCACTAGAACGCATGTGCATATGCCTAAACTCAGGGAACTAAACGTTCGATATTCATAAGATTGCATTATAGATTATTTGCTGCCAAAAAATCAGTTTAAATTTCAAAGATTTATCTTATGAAACATGATAATGTTCAAAAATTAAAATTATGGAGCAACCTGGATTCGAACCTTGAACATTGAGGTTATGGATACAGTGACTTGCCCTAAGTATAAATCAACAGTTGTAAACAGGAAAGCTTAAAGCGCTTACAAGAACCTACATCTTGTGAAATATGTCAGCCTTATGAAATTCCAAAGCATCGTTCATAAGTTGAATCTTGTGAAATTCTCAAATTTTTTGCCTGAGTGTTTATGTGCATGCTTTTTTGGGGCCCCGTCGGTTACTTTAGATTGTCACTTGATTTTACAAATGTATTAATCGAGCCACGAATTCTTTACTATTAAAACATAATGCTAGTAATGCCCGAGTGACTTGCTCTGTTGATATTGACCATTGCTTGTTCTATCCTAATGCACATTACTTTTGAGCTGCACGCACTAGCCTATAAAGGCTGGTATGCAGCTCAGTAGTGTGCATTAAGATGCTCTCAAGTAATGGTCAAAAATGCTTTACTGTCAGGATTTACCTACGTTGTAGCTGAAAAGGAAAACAAACTTCGTAACGTTAATGACCCCTGCTTGTAATCTAAGGAGGCTTTTCCTGCGGAATAATATTCCGTTCGATAATTCCTCAGGAAAACTGACGTTTTACCAATGCCGGAGCAGTTGTCAAAACCATTTCGGTAGAAATGGCGAAAGTACTTCAGATCTTTACTTTTCAGCTGCATACTGGGCTTAAGCATAGTATACGGCGTAATGAAACTGATAACGCCATTTACAAGTAGTGATAACTGGTTCGGTATGGGTGAAATGTCAGCTTTCCTTATGAATAATCAACAAGAATGTGTTCGCAGAAAAAGTGACAGCCCCATTAGATTACAGGGCAGGCGTTACTAACGTTACGAAGATTTATTCAGCTGCATAGATAAGTAATTGACAGTACTTTGTTTCGTGACCATTACTTGTCCTATCCTAGTGCACATTACTTTTGAGCTGCATACTAGGCTTTAAGCCGGAAAAAACATTTTGTGAACTTGAAAAATTTTGAAAAATCTTTTCTTGTTTATTATTTTATAAGCTTTTTTCAATGGGCCCGTCACTATGTTTTCATGCCAAGCCAAAAAAAAACAGGGATTACTGAAAAATTTAGTTGTGATAATGAAATTCAATTGAGGTACGTTCGGTTCTAAGGTTTTCGAGTCAAAAAATACTCAAATGTGAGCGAGGCTCGGATGGCTAACTTTAAACATCCATTTTTGTTATGAGAAATCGCAAAGTTCCTTGTAGCTGCTTTTATTCAATCTAATTTTCGACTTTAAATCGTTGTGGATCTACCTGAAACAGTGATTCTTGCCAGGCTTAAAGTGAAATTGAACAATTTGTTCTAACGTTAATCATAATCATAAAAATTAAATTCCTAATTTAAATTTCTTATTTGAAAAGTTAAGCTTTTTCGAAATGTTAATCAGAAAAAATGACTGAATAAGTGTGATACTTGATACTAGGAAACAATCATCATCGTGTTTTCAAACACCTCAAATGACAGTGCTAACTGACTCAAAAGTATTCAGTAATAACGTATTCTTCCAACCAATTTGTATACTTATGTAACGTACAAGAGTTACTTAATGCCAACATATACAAAATTCAAGCAAAAAAACTTGCGCTTGGCTTGACTCACTACATTTCTGAAGGCATTTCATAATTATTTTTGCTTTTGCTTTTACGCACCACTACCATAAGCATTGCAGCGAATATAATACCTTGGACTTTATATACGTTGGAAACGAGACATCACACCTGAAGCGTTTCTCTTTGTCAATCTTGACAAATTCACTGATGTCTTCAAAAATTACGATACGCTGCAATGAAAGAGGATCTAAGGTTGATCACACGGTACGATTGTGATTTCTGAAAAACACACAGGTATGTAATCGTTTGTCGTTGGTGAAACCTAGACTGGGCAGCCGCTATGTTTCTGACGGTTTCTCTTTAAAAATTTACACGGATTAATTTCACGAGTTGGGAAAACAAGGTTCGAGCCTGAATGTCTGATTCTCTGTGAAAGTTTATAGTATAGTTAAGGTTTATGGGAAAAAAGAGTCTAACAAAAATTGTAAGTAAATTGGAGTAAAAAAGTAACTTGTGTTTGAGGTGTGATTAATTATTAAGATATTGCCACAATGACCATTTTCAAAGTAATACTCGTTATATGCTTAGAGAACATCCTTTTAAGCTTATTCACGTTATTTTAATACCTGAACCAAGATATCGTACCGTTCTTGGAGCTTAGAGTTTGCAGATGTGCCAGGATTGTTTGTGGTCCTTTCATCTTTAGAAAGGAATGGCATTTAAACATTTCGGCCGAGATGGCAAGATAAACTTTTCGGCCAAACATTTTGGAATTCAAATACTTTCTCAAAATTATCATCAATATTCCCGAATAGCTCGCTCCTTATCTCTTAAAACCTACGGTCTCGAATCACCTTTATTCGCTACTTACGACGTATATACCACTTTTTTGTACAGCAATATAATTTGATAAAATGAATGAATCCATTGCTCAGAATATCAAGATTGACTTGATTTTAAATGATTTTAACAATAACGAAAATTGTCTTTTTGGATTTCTGCCATAAAATCTCCCGAAGAGATCTAATATTTCTTTTTCTATTTCAGATGTCGAAAACAAGGTCTTTCCGAATATGTCACGGGAATTGCAAAGAAGAAAATTTTAAAAAATCTCTTCATAAATTCACTTCACTTCACTTTCCTTTTCAAGACAAT